>OMKZ01015054.1:0-33689 GCA_900302535.1 Neoniphon sammara | reverse complement strand
ATGAAAATTATAATGAAAAAATCTTCATTCCCACTAAAATTGTGAATCATATTGCAATCATACTGTCGATAAAAATAAATGCAATATGATTTTTTTTACCAAATCGTTCAGCCCTATTACACAGTTAACTAACAGTTATCATTAGTAAAGGCAACAGTTATGCCATATAATCACAATATTATTATATCCAAAATCATAGACAATAGTCTCATATCTCGATATTGATATAATATTGATACATTGCCAAGCCCTAATCTGTTCCCTAACTTTCCTCTGTTTTTGTAGTTGAAGAAGATTTTCTGAGACCCAGCAGGCTCTGCTATAACAGTTGAAGTCCAGGACAGCTGTGGGATTGAAGGTGGGTGGCTATTTTAATGTCCCATAGTGTAGGAGGTGGTATGTGGCACTCTTCACAATGCAATGCGACAGTAAATAAAATCTAATTTGATTCTCTGTCCTTGTGATGTTGAGATGTACAAAACTTGCTAAAAGCGTTGGTTTGGGATCATGCTTTCATTAACATCAGCAGTGTGAGACAATGGCGCTACTTGCTGTTCTGTCATCTGGTTCAGCATGCAGAACAGGCAAGATTAAGGATTGCTCTTTGTGACAAGCTGCTGAATGTGATAACGCATAATACACAGTCTCCATCCCTGTCCGTCATTTAAACACAATGTTAAATGACGTATGCATTGCAATATGTCTGAAAGTAATAGCCTACTGTCTCATTCCTCCTCGCATTTTGCTGTGGGTTAAAGCAAGTCTACTGTGGCGCAGTGCGATAAAAAACGGCCCACAAATGTGACAGTGTGAAAATCCTGTGTACATTATACATATGAGATAAAAAGAAATACCCCATATAGCAACAGCTCTAAATAAAGTATGAAGCTGTATCACAGGCTTTTTCACTACATTGTAGCGTGATAAAATCATGCAGCCCAGCCAGAGCGAGTTGTGACAGTGTGAGAATACTTGGTGCACATAGCCTTTATAGCAGCTGTCTGCTCTGGTGAGAGCTAGATGAGCCAATGGAGGTGAATATATTACTCTGACTCTGTGAATGTCACAAATGCCATTTCAGACAGCTGAATGTCACAGTGACTGTTGGGGTGACTGCTAAAGCAGCGGAGCTCTGTGACGTCTACATCTCCAGTGCTATCATTCTGCCTGCCTGTTTCATGAATATCAAATTAAAATCGCCAATTGGTGTGAGCCAAATAAATAAGCTAACATGAGAGAATGAGATCAGTTGCTAAGTGCCTGCTGATTATTGGTGGCACTTTTGAGGCCTAAGGCCCTGCAACAGAGAAAGCAACTGACTGAGAGGCTTTCCCCTTGGAATTAGCATCACTCAGAGTCATTTTCTCCTTCCAAACCAATCACGGAAAATATTAGGGTAGAAATCTAATGCTTCATTAGTGTAAACAAACAAACATTACAGCCAGAGCCTTTGTGGGGGACGTTATTCTTTGGTCGAGCGGCGGCCATTTTAATGAGCGACCCCTAAGGCTGGCAAACCCTTGCAGGCTCTGGAATGAACTCAGAAAACAAAAAAGAGCAGAAATAGAGAGGAAACCTAAGCTTGTCTCTCCAACACTCCCTTGCCTTGCTGAGGCTCATTGTGTTTGCTGTACCATCATCAGGGGCAAGCTGGAGATGAGCGCTGGGAGCGAATCGTGATTATTTCCCACATCCTCAGATATGAATATGATACGTCAAGGTCAATCTCCTCGAGTTATCCATACTTCTCATTCTGCTGTCACTCATTACTGCTCTACATTTTCTCAGTCAGCTTTTTGCATCTCTTCATTTAGAAACTGAAAAACTCATTTAAAGCACCAGAAGATGGGAGACATTCAGCTTCAGTTCATAGTGATCACACATAACTGGAGGATACCTGTCAGAGAAAATGCACTGTAGGTTAAACTTACTAGCGTTTATTTCATTACATGAAATGTTTTTGTTTTTTTTCCATTAAGGTCATAGTTCTTTTTAGTAAAGAGGTTGTTATAAAATCCAATAATTGCACCAATGATACCTTCTAATATAGCAAATAAACATTAACAATAAACATTAGCATACAGTGGTGAATGGATGATTTCATATCACAACTCCACTACAAGTAGAAGCAAATAAAAATTAAACTATAACCTCTAGTTGGTGATCACCTCAAGGCAACCAACCACCACTTTAAACAAGAAGGGATTACACTAAAGTTAAAGGACAGTAACAGTCTGATTTTTAAGTCTGCAATAATTGCTTAGGTTACCTGTCTTTTACATAATACTAAGTGGTATCCACATACTGTTTTCTGCAGTTTTAGGTGTCAGACTTTGTATTTCTACCTTCTGCAGAGGGCATTTGCTGTCATTCATTGTATGAAAAACATCTTCAATAGACTTGAAAAGTGCCTGAGTATGTGCATCTATTGCAGTAAATATGCGGCCTTAATTATTTGTAATTATTTTTAATCATTAAGTTATTGTACCCAAGTGTGACTAGAAAATATGTCCTCTTTACCATGTAACCTTAAAAATTTAATTGTCACATCATTTTTTTTTTTAAATTATTATGGCAGAATTGTTGGTAAAGTAAATAGTTAAATTTAAGATGGATTAAGCAATGGAATGCCTATACATTTAAAATGATGAACAATGAGGAACTGTTAAGATATCTATATATAACACACATAAAAATGAAGGGAGGTAATGTGAACTACTTGTAGACACAAGTAAACAGGCTATAACAGGTTCAAAATTAGACTGCAATTCCCTTTTTCAGGTGCACTTACCCTCCACTACATCTCTGATAACAAATCACCAGCTATTCATTTTTGCTGCATTTTCCATTTCGTACCATAGCATACCACAAAAAAATACTAAGTATGCATACATATCAGACTAGGTTAAAATAGTAATAAATTTACAATTTGAGTAATTATCAAAACCATAATTCAATTATAATTCAATTATTACATGCATCTAAGCAGCATTATTGCTCACTATAAGCTTCTTGCATCTGCACCAGAAAAGTGCTGATTATACGCAGCAAAAATACCAAACTTCATATAACCGTCCAAGTACTTTTGATTGTAAAAATTCCAGAACCTCTCAATCTCTACATGTGACAGCGACACTATCTCTGTGAACTCTAGGCATGTTCGTTTTCGGGCTTTGTGCATCTGTTGTGAGTATAAAAACTTGACACGACTTTCTGAGAAGAGAAGAGGAACTGTGCCGACCAGTGTGGACAACCAAAGAGAAACAATCTTCAGTAATTGCCTGCCATCAAACGAAGGAGAGCAATTCAAAATGTTGGACAGAGGGAGGGTATGGCAGCGCATATTGCATGCCAGTCAAGGATGCCAGCACCATTCATCTTCCAAGAAATCTCTGAGTTAATCAAAAAGGAAAAGCAATGGTGATGGTGGCAGTGCAGCATTACTGACCAAATGAGGATCATTAGAGCTAGTACACAATAAACAATGTGGAGTTTAAAGACTTGGCTGCCCCTGACCTTTTAAAGGTAAAAGGTGGAGCAGTGCACACTGGCAGAGGGACGCACAGGCTTACTGATTTCAGACTGTTAATCTGAATCCCAGGCAACAAGCCACACAGACAGCACATGCAACGTTTTCACCTGTCAGGATTGGGTCTTTAAAGCTAATACAAGAGACTCATGAGGAGCACAACACACCAACGTGAAGATGGGGACAAACACACAAATGTGCACGATGTGATACACCATATTACACCATGCTGTCTAAAGAAACACACTACTGCTTTTATTAATAACCAACAAATTATTCATACGGCTCTTGCTCTATAGGTGTCCATCTTGGGTTCCCCCTGCTGTGCTGCATGTAGCAACTGTTGAAGGAACATGTTTCTATGCAACACATTCAGCCACTAATAACACAATCCCCGACGTAATGGGATTTCTTTCACTTTCTGCTCAAAAATGAAGCAAGACAGTTTATATTGATTAGTTTGTTATTAATTCCAGTGCACCACTACATTATTCATTAGTCTAGGAATTTCTTTGTGTGCGAGTGCGTTTATTGGGTTATTTATTGGGGTGGAGGGAGCAGCGCCATCAGTCACAGTCAACACTTCCCATTGCACAATTACTACATGTGCTGGGGTGAAACAAATGCCTTCTCCAGCACGCAGTGTGCTGCTGAGATTCTGGGGACCACAGCAGCAATCTCAGCTCTCTTATCTCCTCTCTCCTCATGAAAGGTTAAAAAAGGTCTGAGACTAGTTCATGAAAGAATTAAAAGCCTGATGCGATTAAAAGACAAGAACAGAAAAGAAAAAGAGAGCACAGAGCTTTGCCCGGAGCAAGTGAGCCCCCAAGACCTACATCAGACCTCCTCAATCTTTCAGTGGAAATTGGGTTTGGGCCGGGGAGCGTTTCCCTACAGGCACATCACGCCCTTCTCCGCTGATCTGGGATCGGCTCACCCTGCGCTCAATCCAAAGCTCAACCAATAGGAGAACAGAAACACAACATCATCGAGGTCCTGGATCAGTAGTTAAGGGCAATTTTCTGTAAACTGTTTCCTACATCACAAGGGCACTGTACTGCTCCAGTGCGCAATCTTTGATACACACGCTCAGCCGTTGACCAGTGCCTGGAACAGTCTCCAACAGTGATTCATAGACATTGGTTAATCTTATCAGGGACTGCCTGGACACAGCAGTAATAAACTGGAAATTGTCTAGTGAATCTCATATCAAATCTCAACCATGGGGAAACAACAGCAACACAGCTTCTCAAAGCAAGAACAGCAGAGCCTATAGAACTGTCTAATTGTCTTAACACAAGCCATAATGTGGTGGCGATAATAAACAATGTGGTAATGAACATAATACTTTAGATGAATATACTGGGTATTCATTATAAGCCTTCCTGGCTCATTGTTTTCCTTGACTGGTTATTTGTCTTAATCCCCCAAATCTATAGAGAATGCGAGCACGCAATATACAGCAGCTCTTAAATGCCAATTAATCATACTTGTCTACACATGCATGTGATTTAAGTGACAAGCTTAAGAAGAAGGCAGAAATGCAATACTCTTATCCTCCAAGCATCTCTTACGGAAAATTGCCGGTGAGACTTGAAACTTAACTGAATCTGGAGGTTGTTTTGTCTGGTCCAAGGTAGGGAATTAGGTTATGGTGTAGACTTGAGTAATGAAGGAAGCGTCTTGTCCTTCCCCGATATGACTCACTCCCTGCTCAACTCAAAGGAGGGAGTAAAGCCGTGTGCCACAGCCATAAAAAATGACTAGCCACTCCAATTAGCCAAATCATAAAACATAATTGGAGACACATCTATCTAACATGACCTGAAGACTGTGGATAAGACGGAGAACTATTTCAAAGTTCATTTATTAAATGCCACATTCACTGCGGTTCTCTGTCTGACTCATACTGAAGATCTGACATTGAAATTTAATATCAGGGATCAATGCATGGATCTACAACAGCAGATTTAATCCCAAAGGTGAAAGGTAATAATAAAAATGACTTAAGACTGAAGATGTTTCGCCAAAAAAAGAAAAATGGATAATGCATAGTGCATCAGCTGAACCTTGTTAATTCATTCACATTTGCTTTCTGATGCATATAGTAATGGATAGGTGTGAAGCTTTGAGATACTTCCCTTTTGATACTGTATTGATATTCTAAAACCCATCAATGACAATTTGATCTGCAGTTAAAAGACCAAATGATATTTTATCAAGAGCTGGGAAAGAAATTGAAAATGGAATAAATACTCTTTGGAAAGTGCTTGAGAAATTCTTGGGTATTTCAACTTATTATTAAATAATTAACAGTAACTGTAATTTTGACATTTTACTCTTATTAAACCAAAGAAAATCTGAAAAACAAACGGTTTAATAATATGGCATTCAAAGCGAGTAGTAATTTTATCAGATCCTTCTAAAAATGAAGAAAACAAAATGGAACATTCTGTGCAGCCACTGCTGCTGAACACCATTAATATGAGCCAATCTTACCTATGAAGGACATAAAACTATAAAGCTTTAGAGCCTCCACTGTGATCCTTGACTGGTAACAGGAGGAGAGTGCAAGTAGACATGTTTTAAATCTAAAGAACCTTTGTGGGTGGAGTGACTCCCATCTACAGACTGATGGGAGTCAATTGTTGGTGTCAAATGTGATGCCTACACTGGCAAATTGCTGCACATACAAATATATACTTCCAACACACCAATACAGGCTTGAATATAAATGAAGCCATTTGAAAAGCAATGAAAAGATCATCCTAATAGAGCCTTGTCATCATCTCTGTCCCTAGATACTGCTGGGTTTTTTCCAAGCGGCTGTGGCCTTGCATGCTGAAAAAGAAGCCACTCAACAAGCTCATCTTCAAAATCTGTTTACCAGGATGCGGGGTAGCAAAAGGGGAAATTTGACTCACAAATTCAACCAAGGAGTGTTCATGTCAATGTCTCCCAATCTGATTGCTTTGGCATTCACATGTGAATAGGATTTGGAGTGCAAGGCAAACACTAAGGCAGCAAGCTGCAGATGGTGCTCCAACGCAAAAAGTGACTGGAGAAAATGCTGCCACCAGACATGCTGTGGCTAATCAACGTGAGAGCGGGGCCGAGCCGTGTCTACGTGTCGGGTGGAGTAGACAGCGAGATAAAACAATGTGGCAGAGGCACTGACGGAATTTCCTCAGCCTGGACTTCTGCTCTCTGCAGTGCTCTGGGTGTGATAGTGCTGTCACGCTAAGAGAAATTTCAATACTACTACTGCAAAATATTGAACATTATATTGAATTTTATAAATGTTCAATATTTTCTCCAAATGTGTTCCTCAAGCTGAGATTCCATTTCAGCATTAGCTCCCGAGGGTGTAGGCTGTATGTGCAAACCGGAACAGCTAAAAGAAGAAGAAGGATTGGAATAAACAGATCCTCAGTCTGGCTCTTGACAGTGGTGAGAACATAATTCAATGGAGCCAAAAGGCTTAAAACATGGAAACAGCTTCAAACAGTCCAGCACATGTTGAACTGAATCCAAATCGATCTATGAAAGTTGACAGAACTGGTTGCAGGAGTCAAATGTGGAACTAGTTTGTTTACAGAGCGGACAAAGCGGACACCCGCCAGACACAGCGAAACCCCTGGGCAAAAGCAGCTAGAAGGCAGTTCAAGTCGAATGTTGTAAGATATTGCGTGATGTCTTTTCTTGCTTTAGTGGTACCGCAGTTAGATACTGAATGTAATACTTGTATTATCAAAATCCCGGTACTGTGAAAACACCAGGGTGTGATGTGCCCAACAATGAAATCCAGTAAAATGGAGCTGTTTTGGAGCCATGTAAAATTATACGACCAGCTGAGAAACTGTGAATGAGAGAAGCGCCTTTTTGAGTCAAAAGCTTATTAGTATCAACCTTGGAATCAGTTTTAATAGTGATACCCTCAGATCTATGAAATCTGGGCAGCGTTCCCGTGAACAGCAGTTCCAAAACAACGGGCCTCATGCTACCCAGAGGGTCTTGCTTCTGTTCAGCTACCCAGATCCTCCAAACCAAACAGTTTGGGTGACAGCTGGACTTTCACTCTTCACCATGAAGAGAAGCTCCGTTTGGACTGTCTTGGAATCCGCGACCACGGGCCAAAAGACACAAGATTAGAGCCCACCAGGGGATGGAGATATTCTAAAAACCCTTTGACTTGTCTCACAAGGGGGAATCGGCAGACTGTTAGCTATAGCTTCCAAATGTTCCTTTACGCCTGAGCCTGAGCATGCAAACACTACATCTAGATATCAATAGGTTGTGGCAGCTGAATTAAAACAATACAAATTGAGGGAGAAAACCAGTTGAGCGCTATTTTTCTAAGCCATGAAAAAGAGGCACCTTTTTGTGGAAGCAAATGGAGGGCAGTGAGGCTGAGATGGCAACCTGCAGGAAGGTTCTCACTCTAATGCTTTCTCCAGCTGCTTCACCTTTGCCTTATTGTTCCACTGTGCCTATCTGACGGGGACGGGAGGCCATTTGAACACAGCCTAGGCTGGGGCCGGGGCAACGCACCTTGGCCCTCACATGCTCCATTAAACTGGGAGCGGGGGAAAGTATGAGGTCTTGACAGTTCCTGGCTCAGAGCCCTGCCGCTGACACAATTACTAGCCCCTTGTCCCTCGTCCATGCTTTGCTACCTTGTTTAAAATGGATGCCTGTAGCCACTGCTGTGGAAGTAAACAACAGGGAAGCTGCAGCCAAGAAGACAAAGCCTCCACACAGAGAGGAAAATAGCAAAAATCCTGTCACTGGCCAATTATTTATTTATTTGTTTGTTTTAAGTGTGACAGTTTGAGGTTGTGTTTCAGGTTAGAGGACAATTGTGAGGGTCCTAGTCCTTACCACCCCATTACCAATGCCACGTATTACAGTATAGCGTTATAAATTAATACGATTGTGAATTAACAATTTTGTGCTATTAAAGCTATTTGCACAGCAGAAAATGAAACAGACATGCAGAAAACTGGACAAATGGAAAAACACATCTTGACAGCGTAACACAGACACACAATGTCACATTTAGAAAAATTACAATTTTTTTCAGAGGCAGTGAACAGAGGCAGTTGGTCTGCGCTTCATCCCTTACGCCCACCTAATACTCTCCCGTCTCCACAAACTCCAATGTTCCCAGTTCCTTCAGCCAGTGGACAGTCTGCCAAGCAAAACTGGAAGTGAAAAATAAGTTTCATCTTTAAAAATGTTTTGTTATGCAAAATAACTTGACAGCACTACTGAAAATAAATTGAAGCACTGATTGATTTGAGACAGAACCCCGCAGTGTGGTGGTCGCTATGTCCAGGAGGCATTTCATTTTCCAGACTTCATTAATTAAATTTTCCAAACAATTTTACAGGCTAAAAATCAGCAATACTGAGTTAATTCAAACTCTGCCAATGGCATGAGATTTATAGTTTATTCTGTCACACTAAGCCGTGTTGTTTTGATGAAACCACAGGCCAGTGAGCAGTTTTGTAACAGAACTGGATTATTTGAATACATTTATGATGAAATCTAATATATTCTGGGTGTATATGAAACGTTGATTTTCTTTGCTTTGGATGAGTCTCAGTTATATAAGGCTTCCAATTTTTTTTAAACTATGCATACTGTAGGAAAACAAATAGTATGGGTTATTGGGTTAACAACCTTAGGCAGCTGACAAAACTTAGATCTGTCTGGAAACATTAAGTCAGACCTAAAGGTGCAAAGATAGCCAAAAGATGGTTGACAAAGAAAAAGAAGATCCTGCATTACCTGAAGGGAATACAAAAGTTAATTCTGGCAAGCCTATTTCCTAAGCCGAGAATAGAGCAGGGCGAATAAATGATTATGAAATCTACCTCAGAAAAAAAAAAAAAAAAAAGTGGTTCTGATTGGATTAATCCAAACCCGGGTCATCTTGGAAGAAGAAACAATGTCTCTTTTTCATTTTCCAATGTTCTCGTTCTAATTGAGCAGGACCTGAAGGGTAAAACAAGGGGAGAGAGAAGAGAGAGAGAGAGAGAGAGAGAGATCAGGGAGAAGGACAGCCTCCAGTCAGCTCTAGCGGTGGGGCCTTGCTGACCTAGATCCAGGCTGAGTGGGGATATTAGCAAAGCAATTAAGGGAGATGACACCCGTCAGGCAGGGTCGGACTGACAGGGATAGCAGTCTCTGTCTCCCTCTCGCTCGTGCATGTTCTCTCTCCTGCTCCTGTAATGGCTATTGATTTTTCACAACCAAAACAAGAGGCCCTCTCAGCCCAGAAGTGGCGATCTGGTAAAAAGATGAAAAGTTTTAAAAAAAGAAGGGAGGGTGCGAGAGATAGGCAAACGTGGACAGAATAGGCATGTTGTAAGAGCCGGGACAGAGGCTCACAGGTTAGTGACCTTGTCAGCCCTTTGCTTGGATGTGCTGAACTTGCTGTAGGCATGTCAGAAACTTCATTCCCCAGCGATGATAGGGAAGTGTGATTTTTTTTGCCGCAGAAGTCATTCCATTTTTTGCTGTGCGGATGTGGAATGATAATATTTGGCAGAGAGTAAAGCAATCTAAACTATTTTCAATAAACTCAGGTAAGGATGATGGAGGATGAATAATAAAGTTGAAAACAGTAAAATGTGGAGAGAATGCATTAAGAGGTAAAGAAGCATACCTATCAGTTATTTATCACTTTCTGGCTCTTTGACCACTTCTTTGTTTAAATAGTTTTTCATTTCCGCATAGATGGGCGCTTTAAAATGGTAAAATATTGATTTTGACAAATATTGATATGCCAAAGGTAATCTTGAAGTATCCAGACCAATATCTGTATTTAAAAATATCCAATTATGCCCAGAAGTGATTTAGTGCTGTAAAAATAAAAACTTTCTTAACAAGTAATTTAGTATAATTTTCTGTGTTAAAATCTTGGTTTTCTATTAAAAAATCAAAAAATCTGCCAGTGGGATTAGATAATCCAACTTTTTCTAAAGCCAATCAACTTGTTTCCAGAATTTTCTTGAATTAAGTTTCATTTTCTTGATATTAATGGGCTGATCTGCCTTATCCTACCCTGTTTCAACATATTTATACTTGTTCCCAGAAAAATTCCTGAAACAAGTGAAACTGCATCCAAAACAAGTGGGGTTCTCTCATCCCATTGACAGGTTTTTCTTTCCTTGTTTTAAGAAAAAGCGTTTCAAGAAAAACAAGATTAAGACTGATTTTGAGACTAAATGACTTGTTCAGATGGATTTTTTTTTTTTTTTTTGCAGTGAGAAGCAGGGCGCATCAGCTATTACGAGTTACCTGATCAAGCTGTTCTTAGCTCAGATGTGAGTGAACCTAAGTCTAGTCTCAAACAAAATGAGGGTAGGATGAGGAGAATGACAGATGTGCGCCAACAATCACAGAAAACAAGATTATGGGAAATCTCATAAAAACATATTGCAGTGCGTCTGTGCTAAAATAGCCCATGAACAAATACATCCAAATCAGATTTACAGCAATTACAGGAGACTGAGCCACTTAAATCACCAGACCATTCAGCTGTCACAGTACAGTGCATGCATTGCTCTATCCCAGCATGCATTGCTCAAGGCATGCAATTCAGCGGTGTTATGTTCAACATGTCTCCTTTAATCTGATCTCACGAGGTGGGTGTAAGATCGACAAAAAATGGCCAAAGACCAAATTCTACAGAATAACAAAGCTGAGGAAAATATGAGTGACATGATGAGATAAGCTGGTATGACAAACTGAAGAAAACACAATGCATACCTGGATACTTTTATATTCCATGATGTATTCTTTCAATTTAACCATCAGTTTGCAGTCAGTATATTAAACAGAATAGAACAGATGATGAGACGACTTCAATAGAAGTACAATATTTTTAAATACTGTTCACTGAGGTATTTCATGTTTTTCTTTCATCAGCCTGTCTAGCCAGAGAAGGTCACAGTATATATGTATTTGAGTGCTTCTCTTTCAGCTGCTTTCCAAAGCCGAGAACACCTGGCCGTCTGATACCTGAAGTACACTTCAGAAAACGTGACAAGTGTCTTGCTCAATGCTCACTGAATATTGTGCTGCTTTGCTGCTCTGATTCTCTATACTTGTCTGTTTTTTATCAGCAAGAGGTTCTGCTTCAATCTCAAAATCAATTTTACAAACTGCACTTTCATTTTTTAGTTTACAACTTTGAGGGAAAGAAGCGGAGTTGAGTAAGCAGCTAAGCTGATGAGAATTTCGATTTTCTTTTTTGTGAGCGCAGGGAATGGAAAGAGTTAATGCTGACGTTGATTTGTGCTGCTTGACTGATCCGTGAGCATGTTGGAAGAAGCTTTGGAGGCAGAATTTCGTAAAAACACATATGGCGTAGGAATGCACATTCACAAGTCTGGGATAGCCCCTTTATGCTCCTATAGAATCAGTTTGACATCTGCGTTACACATGTGTTCCCGTCCATAAAACTGCATGAGGATCCTTTTAACAGTGCTGCACGTGCACAAAATGGACAACTGATGGATCAAGAGGAGCAATTACTGGTAGTGCCTCTTTACTTCATTATCAAGCTACAGAAAAAAATATATATATTTTGAAGCGTCTAGTTAAATGCATGACCGTAGGTGATATGTACTATTCCAGGAATCACTCAACTACTTAATTATTAGCTCTCTCATCTCTGTTTCAAGACTTGAGCAATAACCATTCAGATAAATGACGGCATACTCTCAAGTCCCTGTTTCAGTGGAAAATATAGTTATAGTTTTTCTCTTCCTCCAGCAGAACCAGCATACAGGCCAACCTTGGCACCTTAGACCTGCTTGTGAACAGCGGTGGAAAATGCCATAAAACATCTGAGACGTTCCTTACTTATGTAGGATAAAGATATGTGTTGTAATGTGCTGCACCCTGCAGAGGGCCATTAAGGCTTATGTCAACATTAGTGAGATATTCAAATAATACTTTGGCAGATGATACTCACAATCAGTTCAGAGTAAATTTTCAAGCAGACCTGTTGACCATAGATGATAAGATGGTACATCCAAATTCTTTGATAAGAGTCTCTGTTGGGAAATTAATTTCAGCAGTGAACATTTGGTTGTTAGAGAGCTGTAATGTAATGAAGGCTAAAAAGGAGTTTTCACGCCAGGCATGGAAATTGCTTTCTTTCAAATGCTTCTTACAGAGGCTGGAGCAGATGACCATGGCTATTCACAATGTCAACGTTTAAACTGATGCTTGACAAAGGATTGCTGTACTGTGCCACAGCTTGAAGCAGAGGGAAAAGGAAAAAATATCACATCTTAAAAATTCAACAACACCTCAAGTCAAATGAAATGGATGTTCAGTCAAATTCGGGAAGAAAAAACAGGAAGTAATAGCAATGAGTTTCAGCTTTTTAATCTGGATTTCAGGTGCAGTTCTCTTTTATTTTTTATGTCCATCTCCAGAGCATCATTGTAGATGTTACTCCCCCTCCAACACATACAATATAATGTCAGCCAGAAAAACAGACAAAATAAAATCTTACTGGGTTTTCACAGAGGCCATTGCAGAGCATCAGAACAGAATTGAAAAAGATAATGAAATAAAATAGTTTGATGTTCAGCAAGGATGAAATTACTTCCAACTCTGGAGAACAAAGCTTTTTTATTTTCAAGCCCAAACCGAGCGCTGTTCTTGACGTTAAGTGAAACAATATGCCCTGTCTGCAGTGATAGCCATCTTACAATGTCATGGATTTACCGTACGCCACTAATGAGCCACTGTATGGCTTGAAATATGGATCATGCCAGCAAGCCTCTCCAGAGAAGTATACACCCAGTTCAAAAATCAATATGGTATCAAGATGCCCAGGGAAAGCTCAGGTGGAGATATTCTTAAATAAGACAGCTGACATGACAGACATGCTATATGCTCTGAAATGGCAAAGCCTACTGCTTGATATCATTGGGCTGCAGGACATCTTCACCAAAGGGGAAGTGAAGGTTTAGCAGCAGAAGGCTCAAGCAAACCATGGCTGACAGGATTTCTTGGATGGATAGATGGATGGACGGACAGCTGGTGATGCTGAACATTCTTAAGCTTTCTCTTTGCCTCATGTCAACGCGTTACAGTCACAGGCACCCAGTGAACCAGCAAACCAAGTGCACCTAAGGATTTTTAAAGGGACCTTTTCAATTAAAAGAAAATGCAACCTCGTTCAAGATTTTTGTTTTGTGATATTTAACTGCTGAATTCTTTTTATGACGTCTTATATTTCTTTAATGGAACAGGACATCATGGTTCCATCAATAAATAAATGCAGCCATGAGTGTTGCAATAATCTGCATGGTTTCTGAACACTGAGTTTCTTTCCAGTGGAATGACAAGTGACATTTTCATACTAGTTAAAAAATATATATTTTTCTTGGTGGAGAGCTTGAAATGGGGCTGCTATAAAAACAATGGCCGGTCAATACAATCTGCATGAAAACAGAGAAAGCAGCTTTTAAAGAGCCCAGGAAACTGCACTCTTACTTCCTTGGTCTTACGTATTTTGTCTTATAACAGAATATTGGGATCATTCAAAGGTAAACCAATGGGATATCAGTTAGGGAGAGAAAGACTACTATTTGAGGGGATGGGTAGGGGGTAGGGTTGTTCAAAAATTTGTGAAGATTTTTTTATTTTCTTCTGGTGCAACATGAGATTACAATAAAAAATTTGCTGTTTTCCAAGAACTTAAAGTAATGGGAGTTTGTCTCATGAGGACTTTAAAACTGGCAATAGCCATAATAGTCAACATAATTAAGAGTACAAGATACAAGTGATATCATCAGAACTGGGCAACACCTACCCACTAGCGAAGCAGAGCAGAGTACTATCCTGTGATCCTGTGATAGTTATATCATTCAAAATGTAGAGGAGGCTGCAAAAGATTAGTAGTTGTTCTTTTTTATCCCCTTGTCCTTTTTATGCGTATGCTTGCGTACAGTCCCTAATGGCAGTTAAAGGAGCCAAGATGCCACTGACGCCACTGCTGATTGTGCCTGCATGCTCATTCACAGATATTAGGCTCAGTGGCCTGGATGAGATCCCACACTGTGACCCCTGCTGCGTGGCTGCACCCCAGGCGGGCTAAAGTGTGTGTATGTGTATGTATGCGTCAGCCTCTTGGGATTCTATGGTCCTTTAACCACCACCCGACCCCCTGCGGTGCCCTATGTCTTAATCACTCTGGGGGCGTGTGGAAGACAATGCTTCACCATTTGTGTGACAGCAATATAACTGGGTAAGTGTGACAGCGCGGTCCACGGTCTGCGGTTGCATGCCTGCCATTAATACAAGTGTGTTTATGTTCTACCACTGTTGAGGTCTGGCAGCAGCAAGTCAATGTGATTTAAAAACCCAAGGAGGAGGAAGCCATTTTGTCAATATGGCAGTAGTTACGCTGTCAGTGACAGAGGCCACCTCATGAATGGCAGAGAGAAAGCTGGTGAAAGCCTGACCTTGATCTTCGCTTTCTCGTCTCCCTCCTTATTGTGCACCTGATTGCTCTCGGCCACATAGGCAATATCAGGCATGCACCTCATGGCGGCCAGGTCAGAGGTCGCATCATTAGTAGCATTACTTTTCTGCTTAGCACACACCTTTAACCAAGATGACCCACATCATTTTCTGTCTTTACAGCTAAGTACTTCAACTGAGCTTCATCCAGTTACATGCCCTTCTCAAGGGCACAGCAGCACCCTTCTCCCTCTGTCAGCAGGTAAGGACAGTCAACCTTCATGACTTAAGTCAGCTGCAAACTGTGCGACAACAGCAATCTTATAAGACCACAGCATGTCACGTTGTACAAGATGAGTCCCTAAAATATTGATTGCAATATGTGTCAGACTGATCTCCTTGAAGAATCTTGACAATAAAGCTTTGTGACATTGAAAAACGTACATCTTTCGTCACTGTGTGCACCATCTATCTGTGCCACCTTCTTGCTGTGAGTGAGAAGTTTTGAAAATGAATCGGAAGAAAAAGCAAGCACTGGACAAAATAATAGCCATCATATGTGTTAAACGTGTCTGTGGCATACTTTTCTGTTGTGTATATGCGTCACACCTGTGTGTGTATTCTGTGTCACCCCATGCCGCGTTCCAAACAGTTGCTTTGTAGACGTGGGCCATAGCAAAAGTCACATTGTCCAATTGTGGACAAAAATTGCCGACACTGTCAGCAAATCACAGAAGACCAAAATTGGCTGTCGATGAGTGTGCCACACGTTGGCACACTCAAACGACCAAAGATTTTGTCACGTTTTGTAAGGTTTCGGCTGCAACAGCAATATTGTGGGCAAAAACACGCAGTCTCTAGAAGCCTCTAACAGTTGTAAGTGGAGGCTCTTCACAAGGCTGATTTCAAGGTAGTTTAACAAAGGGGACGGCACAGTGGCTCAGTGGTCAGCACTGTAGCTTCACAGCAGGAAGGCCCTGGGTTTGAATTTCAGCCACAGTCCTTCCGGTGTGGAGTTTGCATGTTCTCCCTGTGTCTGCATGGGTTTCCTCTGGGTGCTCCAGTTTCCTGACAAAGACATGCAGGTTAGGTGAATTAGGGTGTTTCCCTGCCTTCTGCTCAGTGCATGCTGGGATAGGGTCTAGCCCTCCACGACCCTGATTAGGAATAAGCATCTACAAAAAATAGATAGATGAATGTATTTTAACATTGTTTGCAGCCATTTCTGCTGCAACGAATATCAGGGGAAAGTGTCAGGAAAGAGTGGGAGATAACGTGTGACAGGTTATGAGCCATGACTCAAACTTAACATTGGGAGAGCATTTTTACATCTTTATCACTTCTCAGCAACCCTGTAGAATAGGAAGAGAAAATGCGCAGCCACACACAATTATGTATTGTTCTCTTTTTTTAATTATGGATAGTATACAACTCTAGTAAGTCAAATAAATCTATATGTAAACATTAACTCCATCCAGGTAAACCAAACAATTTTAAAACGGTATCAAATGTAACAGCCATCATAAACGAGGTTATTGGTTGTATTATGATACATAAGGGACAGCATTTTTTCCATTTTGCCTTGGCCAGCAGTGCAATCACTGAACTAGAGAGCACTGACATAAAGTGGCTAACTTTATGACAGAGCGTAAGAGAAATGTGATCCTGTATAACTGAATGCTTTATAAAACTAATAGGGAATGTTTGTCTTGTTGAATAGGATAAAATTGGAACTATTAGCTCACCTAGAAAAAGGTGACCACTTGATTTTATTAATATTCACTAGCAGCAATGAGTCACTGCACACGCTGCACTATAATTAACTGTCTTCCTCAAGAGGAGAGGTGTAGCTTTCTTGCTCATCAGCTGTTGTAAAGCCCCCTGCGGCCCTTTAGCCACTGCCACCTCCAACCTCCCTGCCCAAATCAACGCAGCAGGTGGGCTGCCAGCTGATGGCACCTTTGTCTGAGCAGCTTTGCCTGCAACCAAGAGACCGGTTTTCGTCCTCGCAGGAGCTTGTCATCTATCATTACACGAGGCAAACGTGAGAATGATTCCAGCAGACAGCTCCAGCTTACCGTCTGGGGGTCCAATGTAAACAGCACACTGCCAGGCAAACAAGGGTGATGATGACCATTACTTTCAAAGGTATGCGGCATGAAAACAAAAAACAGCACTGCTGTTTTGTGCTCCTTTTTAAATTGAGGTAGCAGGTCTGCAGCAGGAAGCAGTGATATACACACATGGTCATCCACTCCAGCCTCTCAGAAACATTTGAAAGAAAGCAATTTGTAGTATATATGTGTAATGATCAGTTGGACTGCATTTATTTCCCTACAAAGTTCTAGAAAGATATTCTTTATTTTTATTTTCATTATAGCCTGACCAACCCTGGATTTTTGAAGAAGATATTGGCAAATTTTTTCATACATAAAAATATACATTAGTGGCAAGGAATCCTTACATTTGGTAATCAAATAGATGTAATAAAGATACAGGAGGCTTGATATTTTATTACTGAACAATAACCTTCTTAACTTCTTAACACAATCCGCACCGCCATCTGCTCAGCTGTGATACACTACTCTGCCAACTCACTGCTGTACAAAATATTGTAAACAGTGAAGTGTGCTGCACAAACTATTTGATGATACTGTTTTTAAATTATCTTAGGTTCTTTTAAATTTATGAATATATACTGTCTGTTTTGCATTTCGGCCAATATATATGCTAAATGATTTATAGTGAGATAACATTGGCTGAAATTATCAGCAAGCCCATATATCTGTCATCCAGTTTTCATGTATTGTGATACTATACGGATCATTTACAATAAGCATGTTTGGAGCAGTTAGTCTAACTCTGGGATATTTATTTCTTCAGCGTAGTTCATTTGGGAAGGTGAGAAAAATGCTGTTCAAACTCAGGCGACCACACGGGAATTACATTTGTTTTGAGTCCCCTAGACACTGTGAACCTCAACGGACCAAAAACAAAAAATGCACTTTGCAACTATGATTCAGACCCTAGGAAACAAACTGCAGGTGCAATCACATCCTAAAGCTTTTTTAAATATGGAGATAAGAACTAATTTGTCACACCGTGAGAGCCGAACGTAGCGTGGCCCATCGCAACGCTGGACCAGGGAAGCCATGATGTGAGCAGCCTCACAGGCCACTGACCAAACAGCGGAGAGTGATTTTTGCACCTGAAGCCTCACAGTTAGGGTTGGACCCCAGCAAAGAGCACACATAATGAGTCGTGTTAATCAGTGATGTACTGACCCGAGACGGGCACCGCCACAAGTAACACACATGCACACACACAAAAGCCCAACCCCCCCCCATGTGCCTCTGGGGCCCAGGCCTGGTCACCTCACTCAGGGATCAAAGGCAGTGTGTCGTTTTAATCAGTCCGCACAGTGGGTAACCCCATTAATTCAATTCTATTTCATCAGCGGTGAGCAGACCACAAGAGGGGTCTGTACATTCCTGGGGTCCTTCGGTCCAGGAGTAATCCTATCTCTTAATGACCCGAGAGCAGACTCTAACCCCATAATTGCCTGGTGACTGAGTTTTGCTTGCTGACAGAATGGCGAGATCTTTACAAGAGGAGAAACAAAGACAGACGTAGGTCATTTTCTGGACACGGCGGGGAAGTCAAGCAGAATTAATGACGCCATGAATCAAATAAATCTAGAGAATCAACCCCCCGCTAAACCAGGCCAGCACAAGAGAAAATAATGTATACGCACACACAGTGAGCTGCACCAAAGAATGAAGTACTTCAAACTAAGCTTGATCAAAAAAAACAAAAAAAAAAAACAATCAGAGTTTAGTAATAAGTAATGTGTGTAAAATGTAAAATTAACTGGAATTTGTTGGAATATGATCTGGTTCAACTATATGTCCATTTTAATAGATATGTCAGGGCAATTGGCGGCAAAGGGCACGCACAATAGCTACAATAAAATAATGAGGCAGAATATCATCTGCTCGTGCTTCATCATTCTTTTGTATCTGCCTGTGTGGTTTGTTTTTCTGCGGCATAATGAAATCTTTATTGGGATATGAGATAATGAGCGTCTGATATCTTACCGTACCTTTGGTCTCTGGTGGATGGGGATGCTCATCACAGACAAATTAGATCTTTTGAGTATTGCCGTCTACACCTGCGAAAACAATAACAGCAACAATGGTGACTAAGGTGAGGCATTTAAACTTAAAAATGAAATCAATCTCTCCAAATCTCTGGCCCCTATCATTGTCATGCAACGCCATCTCTTCGCAGCATCCCCTCACTCACAAGATGATACAAGAAAAAAAAAAACGCATTCATTGCAGTAAGGGGCGATGTCCATCAAGAGATTTATTAGTGTAATCTCTGGTCTGCAGAACAGACAAATGACTCCACCGAGAGGTGTGCTCCTGTGCAAGACCTATCAATAACCAACGCTTCAACTGTCCTGGGAGTGCATTAGAGGTCAATGCAAGATAAGACAGCAACGTAAAGGTCAACGTGAAGGCATGGCTGGAGTCAGAACATGCTCTGAGGGAGCGGTAGCAAACGATACTCTGAGTGAACACACACAAACACACACATAAAAGAATAAACAATTAATGTTACATCCAAAACGGATAACATTTTTTTTTTTTTTTTAGATGACAACCAAACAAACAAGGGGGTTTGTTTGGTGGATGGCACTTCAAAGACTTTCATTGTCGGGCAGAACAACAGTGCTGGTGTTCGTAAACAACGACCTTATGACTCCTCCACAGTGGCAGCCTTTGAAAGTCACCACAGTAAGATCTGAGCCATGACATCATTCAACTCTGTGCGCGTGTGTGAGTGAGAGAGAGAAAGAGAGAGAGAGAGAGAGAAAGAGAAGAGTGTCTGTGCCGCTGGAATCGGTGTGTTGTACAAGAGCTAAATCAAACAATCTTTAAGAAAGAAAATTGTGCCTTGATAGACATACCTAAGCACTTTGTTTCACAGTGAATTAAGAGGGGAGAAAAATCAATGTGGCAAATAAAGAACTTTACACTTTTAAAGAAAAAAAATCTAACTTAAAACCCTGTTTTAAAAAAACAGCCATTGGCAATGTACCTCATTCTGTTGTTTGGTGGTCTATGTTTCTTGTGGAAAACTGTCCAAAAGTAAACGTGTCCTCATGCTGAGATATTTCCAGTGCAGCTACAATGGAGTTTGATGAAAAAAAATTTAAGCTGTCCAAAACATCAACAGTAAGCATCAGGGGTTTCATTTCAGCCCCTCAGAATCATAGAGCAAAGGATTCTTTCCACCAACAATCATACAGGGGGGGAATGCGTCACAGAGCCGAAAGAGATACCAATTTCCCCACCAACAGCAGCCTCAACAGACCAAAATGCAAAGCAGCCACAAGACATCTTGCATGCGCACCTCCTGCATTTTCTCACCCGGAATACCTCTGGCTTTGCTTTCAGTTTTGTTTCCGCTATTGTTATCCTCACTTACAACTAAAACGCATAGTTGAAATGCTCAGGCACATTCTCTGGAGGTTGTCAAAAGCCATTCTAAGAAATAATTAACTAACTGAAGAAGAAATAGATGAGGCAGGTTGAGAGAAAATGGATACATCAAAAAGGTTAATTAGGATTTTTTTTTCCATTTTTATCACAAAAATGGTCAAATTTCTCCTCCTATTTGACAAGCAACAGTCTACAAAGATCTGGGATTTGGGAATTTTTCTTTGCCATTCAAACTCCAATGTAATAAGACAGCTGTGTTAATTAAATAACCTCTTTCTTACTAGGTGTATTAGGTAATGCACATGCCACTCATAATGGACAGCCATAGTTTATGTAACTCTGTGGCGCAGTGACAGTAAACCCACTAGAAATGGGTGTGTATGTGTGTGGGTGTATTTTTGTAATTAGTTTTATTCTTGAGTAGCTACTATCTTCGTCACCCACCAAGATTGAGAGCTCTAAAAAGACAACAAAGGTAATAAAATTTAGTTTTAGCGGCTGCATTTTCTTCTTAACGTTACCTGCCCAGCAAAGAGAAAATATCCCGCTTGCTGGAACTGAAATAGCTACGGCTCTTACTAGCACTGCAACAATATGTTAGCATATATTTTCATAGCTTGCTAGCTATGAAAGCTAGCACTTGCTAAAAACTTACATTCTGGAGGCTTGTAGTAGTAGAGTTGATGTGAGAAAGTCCGCGACCGACACCAATACGCTTTGCTAGCCCTCATCTCTTCTGATATAACGTCAGACCGGTAAAATAATCCTCGGTAAAATGGTAGCTTTATATCCAGGGACAGCCATGCTAACCAGCTAACAGTTACTGTTAGTAATTTCAAATTTTTCATTTTTTATTGAGGCTCGCGTAGGGTAACAGGTGCAGCTGAAAAGTCAATCAAAGTAATCAACACATACATGTGAAAGAAGCTTTTAATCCCTAACAATACTGACCGTTTGATTCAGGAGGAATCGGTCTGCAAAAGAAGGATTCTTGCACGTTCGTATTTTTAACACCCAAAGATGACAAAAAAAAATAATTCTGAAAAAATACATATTTTAGTTTACCAAGGTTTAGAGGCTTGAGTTGGCAGTTTGACCACACAGACATGCAGGGAAAATCAAAGTACTACAGTGTTTCTGAGCAAAAGCATTGAACCCCCAAACTGACCGCTGACGTCTGTGACTGTGCTGGGTAGTTCTCACATTTGAGTTTGAATAACCAGCCATCTGCAAACCACTTGGTGATTACATGGTTTTGATTCCTAGCTCATGATGTGCTGTTACATATTTCCCTCTTTGCTCGCTTTTCCTGTCTCTCATCACAGTATACTGCCAAAAAGTGATAAAAATTCTTGACAATAGAGGGCCATCTGCTTTCCTTAAAAATAACCTACTGATGATGTAGACAGTTCTCAACCGGGGTTGGAGAGTAGAAGTGTTTGAGGCACAGGAGACAGGGAAACCTTTTCAAAGTGTTGAATCTCAGCTGTTGTTGAATGCTCATTCATCACATTTTGCTGACTCTACTTCCAACTGGCATATATCATGTTGGACTTAATAGTCTGTAGAACATGATTTTGACTGGATTTTACCTTTAAGATGAAATATGGAGGATGAAGGCATATTTCTTCAGTCCTCAAAAAACTGTCTGATTTCCATTATGATGATTGTGCAAGAATGGAAATAGCTACCTTGCCAAATCTTTCTCGAGGGGATGATAAAAGACAGTAGCTCACTGGTATAAAACCAATTCTTTCCACCATCAGTTTATGGAGCTAGAAACTGTCTGCTGTTGCACCAAGAGTAAGTCTGAAAAAATACTGTGACATATGGTTGTTTAAGAAATAATATAAAATTAATATAGTGCTAATTGCAATTTTATTCATAGTTAAAGTTGTGAAAGAAGTATGGCATATATTATAGAAGTAATTACAATAACTGTAAATGGCTAATATATTTTAATATACTATGTGCACCTCTCCTTACCTCATGACAAATTGAGATTAAAATAACTACAGTAGGAGTAGATTTGCATTCATACACTGCTTTCAAACAAAGAATAACACAATAAACCCTAAGCTTAACGTAAGAGAAATTCAAAATAGTATATGATTAGTCCTTATATTGAAGTTATGTGTTTGACATGGAAGCATGAAGACTAAATACGTTACTACCTCCTGTAGTCAGCAAGCCATTTTTTAAACTAGAAAATGAGATAAAATCTCACAGGAAAAATGTTTACTTTGCCATGAAATTAGAAATGTTTATTCCATTACTCTATACAATGCAAGATCATTAACTACCTCATTGACTTCTCCCTATAGATTTATAGTGTCTTCTCTTGCTCTAAACACTCATTTGCATATCTGTAACACCCAACACACAGCCTGTGTCAAAAGTCACAAGGGGATGAAGTAAAATGAGAATATCCCATAATAATTGAATTGATGATTAGTTAACAAATATCAATAAAGGCTGAAATATATAAGATCTTCATCTCAATACAAATATTGTGGAACTTTGTCAAACATTTTCTGGGTGTGCTGCAGCACCAACGTAACTTTGTCAAAGGGAAAATGTTCAATTTATTTTGCTCAAGAAGTCCGCTCTCTCATTCACAGGGTGTATCGAAAAAAAAGTTGTAGCATGCCAATTATTGTAAACTTGTCAAAATGAACTCCAGCAATAAATCATCTACGTAATTATCAATTGATTGAAACAGCTATCTAACTGTGAAACAGACTTGGAGGCATAATACATCAATTTTAATGGTGTTTCTTAATCAGAAAGCTCAGCAATCAGCAGAGACCAATTAGGGCCTGAGAGATAGAGACCCGCCATTAATAATCAAAGTTGGCTGGCATCACGTTGGCTCCATTCTGAACAGGCTGCCGAGGCTGTTTTCAAGTGGACAATTCGTTTTAGAGCACATGCATAGTCTCAGGACTGAAGCACGCAACAAAGATTTATGATATGACCACGAAAAGAGATCAGCGGCCACGTTCACAACTGTAAGCAAATTCTGAGCAGCCTCATGTCAGCCAGATTTCCAAAATGAGTAGCTGTACTACAGTTGATTTTTCTCATAAAATCCAAAGGCTACTTTTCCAAAGGCCAACATATTCATGTTCTGAGAGTGGAATGGATAGGCCTGTCTTGCTATGCTGAGAAACAGAAAAGCCTCTCCGACAAAGCTATAAAATTACACAAAGACCCACAGGCACCCAGCAATGACAAAAAGATATCTTTACAATGACACCTTCAGCAGAAGTCTATTAACATTATGGTCAGTTTTATCACAGCCAAATTTCTGTGTGTCTTTGAATACAAGGAACATCCAAACTGCTGCACATAAAATATACTAGCAGCACAGAGGCTGAGCAGAAACATTGTCTTTTATGTCTTTCCGAGCAGGAGTTTACTTCTCTATGGTTTTCACCGTTCATTTCCTTGGCTACAGACACAAGCAATAATTGCCCAGCTTTCAAGTCCACACCAATGAACTGTAAGGATGTAAAGAGAAGTTAAGTAACTGTGGTTCCACTTGAGCAGAGGCAGTAGTATGAGCAATGTCCCTGTAACTGCTATTTAATTTTTTCCCCTATTCTCTACAACTAATATCAATAGACACTTGTCCCGTTTTCATCCTCACATTTGTTTAACCCACTGCTAACAAGCTTAAGTGAATGTGGCAACATGCAATTTTTCACCATTCACTGTGTATCAATGGCATCAACTGGACAACCATCACATAGACAGCAAAAGTGTATTTTAGCAACCAGTAAATAACAGCCCTTTTACATTTATCAACTCTTTGCTGCCAGATGTTATGCAGTAATTAGAAAATACAATTAATGATCCTGGTCATTGTGCTCCAGGTATTTATACAGGGAAGGTCTACTGCCAAAGTGAATTAATCAAAGCTCGAGTACATGCGTCATAACATTAGGTGGCTGGGCTGGGGCCAATATTTGGTATGCCATTCTAGCACCTGGAAAAATACATGTCGTACAGGCTAATGCAAACACGTTGTAAATAAGATGCTATTATAGATTCACATCACGCCACCCGCGAACACATGATTTATGTATCCTCTTAACTCAAGAGCCACCTTTCAACTTACACTGTTGGAGTATGCAAATTAGACATGGCTGTAAGTCGCCGTTATGTATACTTGCATTAACTGTGAACTATTTACATATTCATTCATCAATATACACACATGCATGATTTAAAGCTTCACTGTTGCAGAGTGCATCGAGCCCCAGAGAGAAAACCCACGGTTAGTTACAGAAGCAGCAATGCCCCACCACTAGCCACAGGCAAATAACTTCATTTTTTGGTTTTCAAACTCCATCCATTCTAATTATTCTTTGCAATGTTTAATGGTCATGTAATGATTTAAGTAGATTACTGTGCAAGAATGATTGAAATATTATCATAACAGTGATGCCTTTTCTTCTTGTGAATGCCAATCAGCAAAGCCAAAGACAAAACAATATACAATGCAATCACTGCAGCACCAAAATCAATCACTGCGGTGGTATTGTGGCACCACTCAAATTAGCTTTGACTAATTTTTTTGTGATGTTTTTGTGACCTTGAGGGGAGAGGTAGGGAGAAATGAGTTCAAGTGGCTACACCACACTGACCGGTCAAATTTGTTTGCATCTTGAGGCAATTCGAGGTCTGGTCTCCTCAAGCAGGGAGCACTGGTTAGAGCCTGACATTCCACCTCAGAAATGTCCCACAAGGCCTTTCTTTAAGGCCCACTTCTCCTCAAGGCCGATTCAATTATTCAATTTCAAATAAATTATTACATAACACACCCATGGCCTCCTAAGGGCCAGTGCACTCTCAAACACTGTCTGGTATATTCTCTCTTTAAAAGCCCAGACATACCTAGAATAAATTTTATATTTCATTATAGATGATGTTTATTCCAAAGCAGAGATAAGATAATAAAATACACCTTATTAAAGTGACTGAGGTCTATAAAGGAAACGCCAGGGGAGCTATGCCTGTCAGACAGTCGCACAGCAGAATTACTACTGTAGCCAGGCTTAATGGGAGCCTGCATAAACAACTAAACATGGCGGTAACAGTGATGGTGACAAGCCAGAAGGTAGGAGAGATTTTCCATGTCCACCTCCCTCCCGTCTCTTCCCCATACATGGAGCCGACCTGCAGTGTCATCATGAGGGGCTAACAGGCTTAACCTGCCCCCCATGGAGGCTCTCACCACACAGCAGGGTCAGAGCCTGCAGGGGCCTGGAGATGAAGCCTCATCGGCTCCTTTCCAAACCAAACCCTCACTGCCTATCCCCAAACATGTCGAGCGAATCCGAGCCGTTTGTGTGGGTATTAAAAATATGGTAATGGCTTCAATTTTTCCCCTCAAATAGGCTAGCTGGGGGTTTCTGCATGAAACCAAATATTTCCAAACACCAGATGAAATGCCGATGGGTTGAGGCTATGGGTAAATTTGGAATTGGGTCCTTATCTGGTAAGTATGGCCCTTGGCCCTGGCTCTCGGTGTCAGCTTGCTTGCTGAAGGCCTAATGAGTCCCAGCATATTGTCAGGCAGTCTAGCCTTGGCTCTGCTTCCAGGAAGGCGTACAGTAGCTTGTGGGCTACATAGAAAATATTAATGCCACAGTAACACCAATACATAACACACCGCCCTGAACAGCGAAAGCATCTCCCTTCACAGTTGAACTGGGTGATATGAATGGATATATACAGTGATATGTTCTTAACAGGGAATGTTATCTGTGGTGTTTAGTTTCCTTCTTTTAATCCAATGTCTAAGTCTTCTACATTCATTTTCTGTTTAAAGAGTAAATGACAAAAATGAAAGAGAACCTGTGAGAACTTTAAGGTTGTTATCAAGACATATACTTGTCAGAGACTTTAGCTGATGTTAAATAAAACAAGAAAAGTATCAGATGTCATTATGACATCAAAAAAACAGAACACTTTCTTGGTGTGAGCTTGTGGCAGCACCTCCCAGCTTTAGCACACAGTTGAATATTCCCCCAGCTCTCAAAACATTGCACTATATATAGAGCATTAGTTTGAATTTAAGCATGTATCCTGTCCTGTTTAATAATGTATTGAATATAATGAAAAATACAGAGCTTGGGAACACTGGTGAAAATTGCCACTGTAATTATTTCTTTATTTATTTTTAGATCTAAATGTAAAATGAACCATTATAAAACGCGTATGTGAATGCATTTATCGTTACAGCAACTCCACACAAATGAAAAGAAAGTTAATTAACCTCAGAAGTAATTACGGTATCCTTTATACATTAAAACAAGTGAACAGGTATTTTTGATCGGCTCAATGCTTTCAACAGTTTCTAGACTACATTTCCAGAGAAGTTTCAAAATTCAAACCGCAGGCTTTTTTTTGCGATATGATACCAGCGTCACTACCCCTTGAGCAACTGTGTTCAAGGGGGCAGTAGAAGAGACTGCCTTTCACAGCTCACTGATCTCTAAAGAGCTTGGGAACCACGGTCTGCTCATGGCCTTTTGCCCCATCTATATTAGCAAGCATATTACCCTTTGTAATAGTCTCTGATGCTAAATATTCAGCAGCATATTAATCCAAAGATATCACTGCCTCTGAAACTCAATAAGGAAAGCATAAAGGAAGCAATGGGAATAGGGAGAGACAGATTTAACAGCGTTCGAGAGAATAAAAATTTTCTCCTCAATTTTTTTTTTTTTTTTTTACCATGAACAGAACCAATTGTACTGTCCTTCGAAAATAGTGTTGACCTTTTTCAGTTTTGAAGGATAATTCTTGTTTCTACCAAGTGGCCTGAGAGCCAACATCCTGCGGACCAATTTAAATTTGGGAGCTGAACTGGGGAAGGTGTAAACAGGCATTTATTTGTCCAAATTGGGGCCGTATTTTGTAATATTTCAACACCATGGTCATGAGTCATGAAGCCACATCCAGACGTCAGGCTTCAGTAGTCTTCATGAACTGCTGGCTTCACTAGACCTAACAGAGGCGATCCTGTGTTAGCTGGTTATCAACCAGCTCTGTTACTCAGCCAGCTGTGAGCACATTCATATGAAAGAGGCGGGGTTTGTAACAAATAGGCAATCACAAGCAACATGGACAGATACAGAGCAGCTTATGAGATAAGACAATATTATTGATCCTGGTGGGGAAATTAGGCTGTTGAAGCAGCTAATGTAACATGAGTCACTGTGCAAAAGGAAATAAAATATAAGCGCAGGACCCATATATAAAAATAAGCTGTAAAAAATGTAGAAAAGAATGAAAAAGCAGTACACCATAAATAATTGTGGGGTTACATAAGCTACCAACAATTTTTCAAGGCATTTAGGAGACTGTAAAAGTGGGAAGTGTGAGAAAGAAATGAATTACTAACATTTATGCTCTTCTCTCAAGGAGAGCAAACTATTAAAATGAATAAATATGAGCAATACAAAAACAGTTTAACAGGGAAAAAAAAGTCACACTGCTGCAAAGGCTTGAGCGGACTGCTGGAGGAAAAACTGCAGATAGTGAAAATGCAAGTAAATGGGCTTATCACTGCCCGTCATTAAGGCACGGTGAGCACACTTTTCAGCGATAAAATATTCTGTCATCACATTGAATCCGTGAAGATTTTCTACTCACAAAGTTGGCCTCCTGTTCCCCATTAAGAAATATCTATTGCTTCAATCACTCTCAGAGAATCTATATGAAAGAATTTCAGCACTCTTAATATGTGACAGTAAATTTCACTAATTATTGATAACAGTCGAGCAATACAAGCTACCTGCTACTTGATAGGAGCCCTCTTTTAGCCTGAGTGGGCAATTGGCCTGGATACGCTACAAACGTTGATTATATCTGTGATATAATTCATCATGGAAAGCAAAGTGGTTGTGCTGGTCCCTAAACACCATTACCCTGCAAACAGCCCTTCTTAATATCTGTTAATTCAATAACATCCCCCTGCAGTTATTTTTATTACTTGCCTCATTCATCTGGATGCAACGTCTTTGTTTATAGCAGGTTTTGAAGATGGAATTGCTGCATTAAGTTATTTAAAAAAAATTCATGGGAAACATAGAGTGATGTATCCCACTTTAAAATGAAGAAAACCTGAAGTTACCTCGCTAACCCCATAATCTAGGTTCCACCACACTGCCAGATTAATTGGTTATGCAAATAAAGCTGAAAATAGCACCACGGTTTATGATTTTGCCATTAGGCATTATTTAGACACACTTATATTTTGACAACTAAGGCCAAGAAGGAGATGGTCGTGGTCTCTCTAGGAAATTAGAACTTATTGTCTATCTCTCGGGGCAAATTTCTTCATATCATCTCGATATCAAAGCAGCACACTGCCTTCCAGCTCAAGAAAGATCAAGCATCCTCACAACTCTTTGCTATCAAGCCTGTTACCTTTGATACGCTAATAAATGTAGCCAAACATTCTGACACTCGCTATGATCAACGAGGAGACTGGATCTTTTCAAACGACCGAGTTAAAACAAGCCGACTTCCATGCCAATTCTCAACCATGAACCATCTCTGGGCTGCGGGTTTTGTTTGGATGCAGCCATTGTTTACAAGAGCCGCTCATGGTGTAGGCTTTGTCTTGGCTGTTGTTTGACTGCTGCAAGGATGAAAGGAGCAAGCATGTTGTTACCTCAATTAGCCATCTAAATGTGGCTGTAGCAATTTACCTTGAATAGGCATTTTTTTCCCCTACATTATGGGTTGCTGAGGGAATTGAAATGACATTTTCTAGAGACTGGGGATGTCACAAAAATCAATACCTAGGTACCGTAGCCTTTAGGTTTAAACACTTGGAAGTTGCAGTCATGCTTACAGGACTGTAAAATCAAAATGAGAGCACTTAATCACACCACTATATTTATTGTTACAGCAGGACATTTCATACAGTTCCTCTGATTTGAAATGAGTATTTTGTCATGCTGCTTTGTTTTCTGTTTGCAGTCTACAGGCCGATGTTGCACCTGTAACTCTGTGCTCTTATTCTAATGTAGCCTATATGTTTAAATATTGTTTACTTGTTGATGTTTATACAAAATGGCTTGACATGGAATTAAATCAGGCATTGGGAATTGTGGCATTTCACTTAAAATTCTGGTATTGTGTCATCTTTACTAGACGCATTAAAATAAGCACATGGATAGAATACCAGAATGCCGATGTTTTGACTCAGAACAACTGAATTTGAAGGGTTCGTCGACCCCAACTCAGGACGCTGTGTATGCTGTGAAATGTCTAAAAAACTGGGATAAACTGTACCGCAGCATTTGGTTCTCTCGCTCTCTGGTAAAAAGCCATACGAGCGTCAGCAAAAACCCAGCCTCCATTAACATCAAATGAACGGGGCAGCCGTTACATATTTCAAATTTTTGGGCAATAACACACTGGCTAAAGCGCAAGTCGCTGTGTTTGTTGTTGCTAATCGGAGGTGATTTGTGGTGATTTGACCAACAATTATGAAACAAGTTGCGGATGCCCACAACCCCTCCCCCTTGCATTTTGTGTCAGCTGTGGCTAAATTTTGCTGATGTTCATGTGGTAAGTGCAAGACGGCCAAGCCATGCATTCCAGCTTCGACTGGTTCTTGTATTCCTCTGAGGCTCTGGCATCATCTGAACATCACATGGACCAAAACCACTGAATATTCCTTAATTTATCATATATTATTTTCATCCTAGGCTCCCTGTAACACCTACAAGCATCACAGCCAACTGATACTCCTCACATCTAATGTTTCATGAAATATTTCATTTAAGCATATAGCAAAAATGAAGAAAGATACAAAGTGTATAAAGGCAATTTTTCCTCATTTAATGGAAATTACATCATATATGCCTGTGTAAAAACCAAATGATTAACATGCTGGAAAATTGACACCTTGAACATAATTTTAGCACTTAATTATTTTCTCGATTTGACTTCATTGTCATTGCCTACAAGTACATGAGGCTTCACAAATTCGATCAGTACACCAAAGCTTGCCAAGTGCTGATACATACAGAAATTAGAGAGGTGCATATTATAACAGCCGCTTTCTCAACGCACTGACAATTTTCTGACTCACATATTTAACTCCCTAAAAAAAGAAAAAAAAATCACTAAACTGAGAGAGCTAACACCTTTATCTCTCCCTGCTTATTCTTATCTTTGACATCTATACTCAGGCATTTATGAACTGGCATTTGCACGGCATTCAGCGATACTTCAGGTAAACTACTGTATGTGCAGAATGTATTGGTGCAGGGGGAAAAAATGCTTATGCAACTGAATCACACAGGCTCAGTGTAGTCTGTAAAGGACTGATTGCAAAGAAAATGATCTCACCCCCCCATCCCTTTGCCCCTCCACCACCTTTCTGAAACTCGCTGCGCCCTTGCAATGAAAGGAAAATGGAGTTCACGGCATCCAGCAAAGCCAGCCTTAAAAAAAAAAAACACACACACACACACATAATTCTTCTTTAGTACAGTTTTGTTTTTAGTGGGGGGTGGATTGGTCCAAATTGGCCTTTTCGATGCCTGCTGTGCTAATAGCCTTGCTTGCCACCAGGATCAGAATCACTTTAATCGCCAGGTACATTCACATACTAATATGCTGCTTTGGCGAGTGGGCGCACATAACCAAAATAAACATATGGAAACAAAGCACATTGTAGGAGACATGAGCTTTTACACAGTGGGAATGGCTCCATCTCATCCAAGCTGCTACCATATACAGCCTAGACACCATTATGTTTACCCGACTACTGTTCAATGAAAACACCGTCTGGATTTCTACAACCATGTATGGTGGGAAGCCTGGCATAGCTGCTGTTCTCTGGACTCCTTTAAACAGTGGAGTGCATTTCCCCTTCACCATAAGCAAAACCAGTAAATCACCAGCTCGCCAAAATTCAAATACCTCTTTCCTCTGGCCTGCCTTTCTTTTTCCAATACAGAAATCATACCCTCCAAATAAAACAAGACTCAAACAAAGGGAATTAAATCCCTAACCACAAAAACCTTATTCTTCTCAGGAAAATGAGATGATATTACAAAACAACATTTATGAAAAAACAGCCCCAAAGCTATTGTAATTCACTGACCACAACAACAGTCTTTTACGGTTGTCCCTTTCTAATACCGGGATAAATGCCTCAGGGTAATTTTTAAATAAATTCCTCAGGCCAAAGCGGTTCCCCTGGCCACCCTAAATCATGTTTGATATAGAAGGATTATCCCTGATTGAGCTTATCGCAAAGAAGCTTGTAACAAACTAGAAGAATCACAACAGTTCCATGGAGGGAAAGCAGGAGCTTACTTGACTGTAAAGCTCTGTAGCTTATAAGGCTACGAAGATGCACACGCACACACACACATATGCACATCTTTTTATATTGCTGCTGCTGATGCTGCAGCATAATCATCCACCTGCAGCTACCGGCTCCTCTAAATATGCAGAGACAATTTTCGGTCATATAGATGAGGCGAGAAGACCCTGCTAAATGGCCCCAGCTCTGAGGCAAATGCATTGTCTCACCTCATCGAGTGCAGAGCTCTCTGCCTGCTGAGGGAGGACGAGGACTAAAGCCTTTAATCCCTGCCTTGATGCACGATAGCCTGGTAGGTTTTCAAATGTCATCAATGGAAGTGTGTCCCACTCCTGACCCACATGTTCGGCTTGTTAATACAATAAAAACACCTAGGGGCATCCATTTTATAAATAGAAACATCCACTCAGGCCAGGGCTGGTCATCCATTTATATATATATATAGAAACATCACGCTCATGTCGGAGCTTGTAAACAGCTACCAGTGCCAAGGCAAGAGTGTGGGGCTAAATCCCACATGCACATATGACAAGTGATATAAATCATGCTAAATATGGATAGCAGATTAAATGTGATAATACTATAATCAGTACCAACTTCATTCTCCTGTCAGTGCCTTTTCACCTCTGCTGGCCTCAAGCAAACAATGCTTGGCCGGCATTTGGAAACAGGTGGATTCAGTGCTAAAGGTGATATCTGTCTCCAGCTTTCTGGTAAGGGAAAAGCACTGCGCCCCACACAGCCACGGCTCTGTTTCACAGGGTATAGAACTGTAACAACACCTGGGACTTGTGGTGAGTGATGTTTTGTTTGGACTGCACAGATGAGTCTTGTGTGATGGGCTAGGTAGCCTATAATAACAGGAATTTATAACCTACACATATTCTTTGCGGAGTGTGTGCAGGCACACAGCATGTGAATAATGTTTCAGCTGAAATCTAAGCACTTGAGATATTTACAGAATCATTTATTTTGAGACATCACTTCTTTATTGCTGTGTATTTTAAAAACACATTCATGAATTCAGGAATGTGGAGGAAGGCAAATCCACACCAAAATCAATTCAAATATATTTTTTTAAATTTGAAGAATGCTTTATTCGTATGTTTAGGCTGGCAAAATCTTTCTGAGATAGATTCATAGTTTATTAGTATCAAACTGATTTAAGTTATGTGAAGAAAGCCTCTTTCTTTGCTGCTATTCTGAAAACAACCCTGATGTTTATTTATCCTGCTGGCTGTCACCTACTGCAAGTCCTCGTTTACCCATTTTTTTATTTTTATTTACCACTAGCTCCCTGGATGGGATGCAATATTTTGCTAACCTGTTCTGTTTCTGTCAGCAGCTCTAAGACATGCAGGAAGTTTTTTCTCTCTTGCAGGGAGCGCTTGCGCACAACGTGAGCGCCGCACACACCATTTGGTAGGCTATGGTCCTCAGCTAAGGGGTGGCAGTGGAACTGATGATCCTCCTCTCATTCATTCACGCCATTCACGGTAGGACAAGTGCCTGTGCACGGTGCACACTCTGCCTGACAGAAAGCACATCACACACACAAAAAGAGAAAAAGACACAGGCCTGGATGAAGTGAGAGTGGCGAGCTGTCCACCTCCTCTGGCTGAGCTCTTACCTCCCTGCTCGCTGCTTCTGTCCCCCGGCGTTTGTCCTTGTTTCGCTACGACGCTTATGTATGAATGCTGTCTTTATCCCGCAAAGACTGCTGTTGCATTTTACAGCAAAATGTACAACAATGTCTGACGGCACCGGCTGCGTGCTGGTTGTTAAG
>OMKZ01015052.1:0-14477 GCA_900302535.1 Neoniphon sammara | reverse complement strand
ATAAACTTCCAATCCGCAAAGCCGATAAACAGTTACAAATAATTTTAGCTCTCACTCTCTCTCTCTCTCTCTCTCTCTCACACACACACACACACACACACACACACACACACACACTTCTCAAATTTCGCAGCCCCTGCCCCCTCTGTCCATTGGTTCACCACCAGCACTATTTCTGGTTGGGACTGGTGCTTTATGGTAGTGGACAGCCGGGATGTTACAGTAATGGGATCCTAATTTGCCATGAATGAAAATTTGCCCCGGGAGAGAATTGGAAAGGCTCACAGATAGGAAGCAGCTCCAGGTGTTTGACCAAAACCAGGTCTGGGTGCAGGACAGGGGACACTGGTTTATAGCCTGGAGATGAAACGTGTCTGGTCTGAAACAGACTGGAGCTCTGTAGAGAGAAACACACTCGGACTGCATGTAGCAGGGTGTGTGTGTGTGTGTGTGTGTGTGTGTGTGTGGGTGGGAGGGTCGGATTAAACCACTTTCTAATCAAAGCCTTATTTGTGTCCCTGCTCATTGATGAACATTTACATTTAAAGGGTATGAAACATGGTGCTGAGATAAGGCAAAGCTGTGTGTCAAAGTGTGAATGAGCCTGCCAGCGCTCTATAAATTCATCACGCAGAGAGTTGGCAGTGATACTGTTCACTTGGCTGCTGTCAGTTGTTTTATGTTGTTTTCCTGCTTTCAATAAGAGATAGTTCTTGTCTGGCCAGTGATGTCATTGGGTTTCCTGTATCTACTGGCATTATTCAGTGGACTCAATAATTCTCTATCCAGCGTGGATAGAAACTTCACAAGAGTATTTTCCCCAGGGTCATGCAGCAGACACGCTAATGAAATTGTCTTTATCTGGCATTTTCAGCTTTGCCAGCTATTGAAATTCAATTTGCTGGACCCAATTTGTAAGAACACCAGATAGGCCATTAGACTGATTGCTGTTGCTGTTGCTATTTTTTAGCACTTTTCCAAAACAAAATTAAAGTGCATTTAATTGCTAAACTACAATGCTACTACATACTATTACACATCCCAAAAGACTGTGCACATACTTACTTCACAGGGTTTTATTGTGGCTTTGTGTTACATAAAATTTCTCAGTTATAGCCTATGGAGTTTGTTTTACAATGCCAAAATGTGTGATTCCCCCCCCACCCCCTGGAGCATTCACAGTAAATATGTTACAGATGGTGACTAACTTTTACTTGTTTTAAAAAGGAACTCCAACTGTCAGTAGCGCAAAACATTAGAAAGGAATGGAAATGGCGGAACAATTAATGTGAAAAGGTTTGCATGTGCTGCAGCATCTACAGTATATTAACCTGCCAATGTTTCAGCTATATTGCTTTCATCAAGTCATGAAATGTCATGTACTTCTATGAGAAGCCGTCTGGAAGCTTTAAGGAAGATAGTCAGGGAAGCACAGGGCATATGGATGAGTCATTAGTTGAACTCAGACACTTATTGAATCATTCCATGACTGCATCCCTTTTCAGTTTTCTACAGTGAATGCAACTATTCAGGAGTTTCTACTAGCTTTAAACATAAGCTCAACAAGATTCATCTATTTAAGTTCATCACAATGTTTTAAATTTCTGTGCAGAATGCCCTTTAAGCTTAAGGATTTTAATATGGTTTACAATACATAAATAATTGTATTCCAGGCTTTTATACAGTTTACATTTATGCATTTTTATCTCTATATATTTTTTATCAAGTAATTCTGTGCTCATAAAACAGCCAGACTTCAACTTTTGGCCTGCCCACGTACTATTAAGCAAATGTAGTAAGACTGGAAAAGCTATTTGGAATCGGTAGCGTTTTGACTGTCTGATGATCCTGGCGGGACATCTTCAGAGAATATTATAGCTGTAATAACAAGAAAATATTATAACCTGCAAACTACTGAAGATAAACCTGCTGTGCCACTCAACCTCAGGAGCAAAGCATACAACTCGCTGTAAAATAAACATGCAAATCACATAAAGGCTTGTATTTTGGTTTGGATTTTGACATTGCATTTTGACTTATGTTATGAATTCTTTGTGAAGGTCGTGCACGATTCCATATTTGAAAGCAGACAGTTATTGATTTATTCCATGGTTGAACCCGTTTTTCCCTCTCCTAAGTGAATGGAACTATCTAAATGTTTCCCCTGATGCTACAGCGCGAATATACAGCTGGCTCTATGGAAACAAAGTTCCTGGCAAGAGATACAGGACAGAAAAGAACTGGACACATTTATTTCATAACATGAGCTTAGGTCAGACAGAAGGATTGGTCACACATTTCACAACTGAACCTCTTAAAGCAATCTTTAAGAGGTTAGGTTGGCATTATTAAAAATGGGCATGCGTGCGCCATATGTTGTGCTGAGGATCTGTGTCCCACAGGTATATATGTGCTGTTGGTTTTACCCGTCCGCTGCTCTTTGTTCAGTTAAATGACACCTGCAGCTGCCTTTGTGGCTAACTGCTGAATGAAGCTCTTACTCAGTGGCTGGGAAGCTGAGCTGGTCCTGAATGCTGAGTGTTTGAGTGACTCATTGGGGCTCTTCCAAAACCACGGTGTTGCTGCAGTGATTAGTTCTCTTTCCATCTCTAATCCTCAGCAGGTGGAGGAACACCGGATCATAAAAATGTCAGGGGAAAATGTTACTCCCATATTGAAATAGTAACCAATCAATGCATTTTAAAGCTGCTAGGACCACATGGGGGAGATCATGGAAAGTGGGTTCAAGTTGGAAATGTTTCACAGATGGGCTTCTATGTTGGCGAATGAAAGAGCATGTTGGGAGACTTGTCTGGTAGTTAACCAATCCATCTGGGAACACCAGGAGGAAAGCTGCCGCCAGAATAACTATTCATGACCAGGTCCATAAAAACTAAAAGATGGGTTTAAGAGTGGATAACGTGTTTATTTGATTCACTCAAGTGTTTGAAAATTGCAGTCGATTCTTGCCAGGAGAATATTCCTGAACTGATTGAAAAATGGATTCCTGGAAGTTCATCAAAACCTAAATGTCTTTTTCGTATGTTTAACCCTAATGACTCTAAACATTCTCAATTGTTTGTTACACATGCTGGATAAGAATAATGGAAAAATCAGCATTCACGTAACTATTGTTGAATTAATGAAGTGATGAATGAAATTGAGCATTTAGGGTGGAGAAAAGTGTAAACAGAGTAAAATGAGTTCATTCATAGCTTATATTGTGTGTATACAGAAGGCACATCTATGAGGATTCAGAAGAAACATATGTTAAGCTGTTGTGTTTTCATCATGACATATACCCAACAATGATCACCCAACACTCAAAATAGTTATAATTCACCAATTTGTTGCATATGCTCTTAAGTAACCGAGTGTTTTTTTATCCCATTTGTGGAGGGGCATTCCATGATTTATCGTGGCCAAATGTTGAAATCATCATGTTTTGTCTTCCTAACATGTGTGGGAGGGCAAACAAGCACACGCAGTGTTGAGGAAGTCAATTAATTATGTGAGTCACAGAGATGACATGCCAAGCAGCATGCCTTTTATATCAAAAACAGCTTTTTCAGAGCAGGAAAACATTTTGCAATTAGAGTTCAAATGTTTCATAAAATGCAAAATAACAAGCTATTTCGAGGGCATTATGATGTTAAAATGTCACAAGGTCATTATGATGACAATGACATTTAACAAATATAATGTTATTACACAGGAAAACCTAAGTATCTAAGTGTCTGAGTTTCCATAGTGAGGTGCAAACTATTGATAATAACATAAATGCATTCTTTGGTATACATGTATTCATTCTGGTTTACATTCCATGATGGTCCACTTAAACAAACAGCTCACCCAAAACAAAAACAAAAAGATATTTTTCCACTCACCCAAACTGCATCTATCCAAGTGAGTTTGTACTCCTGCCCTGAAGGAGTACAAACTCACTCAGCTGGTGTTCTTTGGCAGGAAATAGTTCCCAACAAAACTTCTCCCCTCGAGGGTTGTGGATAATGGTAGTTATCTGTGTCACTGGTTTTGGAAAGAGCTGTTGCTTTTGAGTTTTTCACATGTAAATTTGAGCCCCACAAACGCGTAACCATCCATCACCTTTGTATTGGGGTGTGGGGAGATGTTGATGATCACAGCAGGTTGGAAACCTCGCCAAATCACACAGAAACTTTTGTATTTTGAGTGAACTGTTCCTTTGAAGCACAACAAATAATTCAGGAAAAGAATTACATTTAAAAAGGTTGCGGCTTGGTTGTCAGCGTGTGTACCTAATATGAGCGGCCTACTGTGTGAGACCACCATAGCGACCTCTGTGTAAACATGGGTATGTACAAGGCCAGCGTGTCTCCCTGTCGGCCCAGCCATGATGGATGGCCCCCTGGTAACCTGTGGTGACCTCATCACCTCTGGCCTACTATTGCTCATTGTTTGTTATGCATGCTGGATTGACAGGCCTGTTAAAACTGAAATCACTCTGACAAATGGTTGATGTATTAGGGCTTTCTTTCCTTCATCAGGCTTCTCCTGTATGGATCTATCGGGAATCTGAGTTCCTCTCCCAAATTCATCAAAATACAAATATTAACATTTTCCTCCGTGATGTGGTGTGGAAAGTCTGCTTAATTATTCCGTGGCCTTGCTGTGTAGAACATACTGTGCTTGGTGGCTTGACCCACAAGGACTGTTCTGTTGGGAGAAAAAGTCCGTTGAGTTTTATGATCTGAGTGGAAAGAATGGGGCTGGCTCAGGATTTTGTCAAACTCACCCTGACTGTTGCTTAAACCACCAAATGAGACCAGTAAATAGGGAGCGTGTGAGAATTCAGTGGAACGGGATTCCATTCAGGGCTTTATTAGTCTGATGTTGAATGCATGAGCTGCATGTGTGTGGCCTCATCAGAAAATCACTCAATTGTAGCTCATGCAATGATTTAGTCATATATCACAAATAGTGCTGCAGTTGCAAACAACGTTAAGGATATTTGCCCACATACACATGGTATGGCCAATTTCAATTCCAGGAAATTCCAGGAAATCCCCAAAATATTATGATACTTCCCTGTTGTGCAGACTTTTTCTTGATACCTGCAGAGGGAATCTTCTGCTAAACCAGTTCAGAACTCTACATATATTACATTTGACAGCATGCCTTGTACCGTGCAATTTAAAGATCAAGGATACGTTAGCTATTTGTCATGAGTCCAAAAGAATTACCGTATGGTTTCCAGACACGTTTTACAAGAGGAACTTCTACACGTCAGTTGGAAAGAATCCAGGAGAATATGGTCACCAGGTACAGGCTTTCTAACAGGTGCTGGGCTTTAGGATCCATGGTAAAGGGGCACGACAGAACAACAAATAGAGGCCTGTGCCCCATAGGGGGATCGCTCCACTTGAAAAGATAATGATGTGCGATCTAAAGAGCAGACGAAAGGCAATGGCGGCTGTTGTACGTGAGCGAATTCCAAGCAGCAGCCTGATAGCCCGTCTTCTTATGAGGACAGAGCGGCAATACAGCAGAGGCCTGAAGTTTTCATGGTAAACACATCTAGCTCAGATTTTTGGGGCAAGCTGTCAGTAGTAGAGTTCAGGTTTCAGAAAGCGTAGCGCGACTCTCAGTGTGGATTATGTCAACACCATGCTTAACCTACTTTTTCTGCTTGGTGACCATCACCTGTGTTACTATGCCGGTACAGAGGGATACCCCACAGAGCTGCAATACTGTAGAAACTACAGCATATTGGTAGCAATGGATTACATGTAATCAGGACTTCGTAATCAGGTTACAAAAATAAATAACTATAATGAGCCCAGATTACATCTGAAAAATGTGTAATGTAAAATTACAGTTACATTGTCAAGGATTACTTGATTACACTCTTGACCACATCTTTTAATTGTATATAATAGTAAGTTACTCCTCTCAGGCTGCCAGGTTGCCAGTTTTGTTAATGATGACTTAACTAATATTTATTTTTGTCTTTTAATGATGATGTATGGATAAAGGACTTTTTAATTCCTTTTTATTTACATTGAAAATGGAAGATGAACATTTTGAGTGAGTGCTCCATGTGGCCTTTGATTAAAAAACAGCAGCAACAAAAACTTAAACAAAAGAAGCAGCATCCCACATGTGAAATATACACAGTACACCTGTAGTTTGTGCCAGTAGTGTTTTTGTAAGGGTAATTTGATTTGACCCACTGTTAATGCTGAACATGCAAAATGCATTTTATTTGCATTAAAATGTTTTGAGATATTTAAAGAGAAAAAAAGAAAATTTGTGGGACTTAAATTTTTGTGGCTATGTCCATTTTTTTAGTATAATGTGCAATATTTTAAATGTTTGATTTTGAAATAATCCAAAAGTAATCCAAAAGTATTCACATTAGATTTTTTTTTAAAGATTATTTTTTTGGCATCTCTGCTTTATTGACAGCGACAGTAGAGACAGACAGGAAAGCCGTGGGAGAGAGTGGGGGTGGGGTGACATGCAGCAAAGGGCGCAGGCCGGAATCGAACCCGCGCCGCTGCGATTATGTGGTACGTGCTCTACGGAGTGAGCCACCGGAGCGCCTGTGAGATTTGATTAGTTTTTTTATTATTATTTTTATAATTTTATTGGATTAAGTTACTAATTACAAAAAACTGCCATGCAATTTGTATTTAGTAATTGACTACATTTCAAGTAATCTGCTCCAACCCTGCATATTACATGTGCAGTGCGTTACAGTGTAGTGTAAATGCCTGATATACTGTATGTTCTGCCATTTTGTCAGGTATGTACTATGCAGGTATAGGGCCTGGTTAGTGATAAAATTTTACATATTCAAGCCACACCTCCAGCAAATCACTGACCCTTAGATCTCAGTTATGATAATATAGCCATACGGCATGTTTATGTGACAGGCTTCTTTTACAGCAGTCATGATTAGTCTTTAAATGTCACATTCTTGGGATCTGTAAAATCCTGTTGGATGTTTACAAGCGAGCAATATCATTTTTGAACATGCGGGCTTCCAAGCCAGGTGTGACATGCACTGGAGTCGTGTCAGCGCAGGAATCTGAGCCTGCTACCCGCCTGGGTTCAACTGCTGGACTGTGGAGAACAAGGTGCATTCTGTTGCTGTGTATTTAGGTTCAGGTCTGCCAGCTTTAATGACTGATGTCCTGGGGAAAGGGGCAGCCGGGGGAATGATCAGACCGGCACCCTGACTCAAGCTAGGCCATAGCTCATTTCCCACATGTTTATGGAACTACCAGCGGCAGCAGGGACACCCGCAAGCTCCTGGCTCTGTCTGACATCAAACACTGTTGCTTGAAACTCATACAGTGTGGTATATTGACCTAAGTAGTACTACAGAAGCATTAGGTTTGGCCTGCAGAATTTGAATGGTACTCATTCAGACCATCCAAAATGAGTCGGTCTGTTCACATGATATTAGCAGTTATAGAATATATAGGCTGTATCATAATCTCGCCGTGAGTCTCATTAGAGTCTGTTATTTGTCTGGAGTATCAGGCCAGTCTGAAAGCCTCCGTTTTATAATTTCCTGTTTGAGGAAACAGATAGGAAGCACAGCAACGCTTAACTAAACTGCTGATTAGGAGTCTGGTGGAATTCCAATTCTAGGAGGAGACACCTACACAACTTGTAAAGTCTTCATTACTGCCCTGTGCCGCTTCTCATTAACGCTGGAACATCTGTCATTTAAGTGAAGCGTGAGATGGAACTCATTACAGACAAGTCAATTCACGTCATTCAATGTCAACAGTTTGTAGTAACCTTATTTTCTCTTTTTGAAATAAAAATAGCACCAGTCAAAGGCATCAGTAAACATCCCCCGCAAATGATGCTGTCTCTCTCTGGGCCAATCAGTGACAATATGTTACCTTTAATCATAGCACACTCCTTGGGCCAATCGGTGCGCTTTTTGAAGATGATGAAAAAGTGGTGAAATGCACCATTCCTGTGGATTTCATCAAAATCTGAGCAGCAGTGTCTAAAATACATGTTATGAACATACGAGCAAGCAAACAAAGATCGCCAACCCATTGCCCCCCTTTCCCATCTCCCCCAAATTTAATTGTGTCAGGCAATGAGGTCTCCATTATCTCATTAACCGTCCCATGGGTATATCTTCATGAATTGTGCCTTTTGTCCTCAATTTTATCCATCTATGATTTCTATTGTAGAAAATTCCCACTTAATGAGCAAGTTTCCAAGTGAAAGCCATTGACCTGAAACTCCAGGGAGTACTCGCTCCAGTTTATTTGACCAAATTCAGTCAAGTGTGGCCTTTCCTACCCCTACGTTTGGAACAGGGCATGTGTATTTGCGTGACCCAACCATGAACACTGGACCTGCTGTGAACACTTAAGTTCTTGGCAACTTGTGGCTCTAAATGCATTAAACAGTTACTCATGGTCATAGGCTCTACGCTCTCTCAAGTGAAAAGGTTAAGAAAACTGCACTGATGTATCTGATAACCTGAAGAGGACTGACGAGGAGTTTGGTCAGACTGGCAAGCCCACTTTTTGGATTGTCATGAGTTATTTGATATTGCGTTACATTGTTTCTATCTCCATTTAGTGGAATTTGACTTCCAGTGATTCACAGACAAATTATGCAGTCATAACACTCCAGCTTGGAGTCAATATGATTTGGTAAGCTCTACATCAAATCTGTCCATGCTATAAAGGAAATTGTGTCATGCTAGGCTCTTTGATGAGACCCTTCAAATCACTGAATAGTAACAGGTTGAGGCATGTTAGCCACATTTGTCATATTTGCATGCACTGAGTAACCTGGTCACAATTTCCTATTTGGGTTAACATGTTTACATGCTTTGTGATTGAGTCTCCCTCTCACTATAACCAAACCAATTAACAGAATATTCCTGCCCACATGAGCAGTCCTGTGCACCAGATTGAACAGTCTGCCAGCAAAAAAGAAAAAAAAAAGAAAAGAAAAAGAAAGAAAGAAAGAAATCCTACTCCTTTCCTATTTACTAAAAGCTGCGTTCAATGCAGGGAAAAGGAATGATAATCATAATTGTAATAACAATAATAAATACTGATCGCTGCATTGTTTCTTGTCAAAGTCAAAATGAAGCCAAACCTCCGTGTGAACTGAGGAAGATGTTTACACGCCATAGTAGCCCATTTAATATCAGAGTAATCCAAGCTTCATAAACTCGGTTTCTCGTAATGGCAGTACAAGCTCATGCTGGTTATTCTAACCGAGTTATGACTTTTACATATGTTGACCTAAAGCTGCAGTAAGTGTGCTGTGGGTGTAGTTCTCAGCGCGTGTAAACCTAGCCGATGGTTTTGCCACTGTGTGACGTCAGTGCTGATCCATGTGGCCTTTGCATTCAGTGTGTATTAAAAGTCTTTGTGGAAAGAGGACAATATGGGCATCACCACTGCGGTCACACAGGGGGACACAGACCACACACTCAGTGCAGGCCTACTTTGAAACTGACTGTTTGTCTTGGATCATTACAGCTCAAATAAACAGCCAAAGTTTTACTGGAGGACTTTCAGGCCACCTTTCTGTTTAGCTTCTCACTATAGGTTTCAGCCCAAACCAGACTGTCATCACCATCCTTCAGCATCAGCATATCTGTCCCAAACTTGCCATATATATGCAATGATTTGCAACACAAACAATTTCTGTTAATAAGTGCCTGTGTGGGCCTTCACTACTGCTCCAAACCTGAAAATGTTCAAATCATGTATAGCACATCAATTCAGCTGGAATACAACAATCTATCTGATGAACTCAAAAGTGACCTTTGTTTTAACCTCTATTTTTCTCTCAGTGGTCTCACATCTTTATGGGATATTTGTCCATAATTCATCCCAGCAGGAAGAGAATTTCGATTAGATATTCCCGTCAGTGTCCCCTTAGTGTTTTCTCTGTGACACAACAGCTTACAAATCATTTGTTATGGTTCCCTCTGTGAAAACAGTAGTTAATCAGTTGCCGGAAGGCTTTGACTGTCTCAATGTCAAAAGCAGAAAGAAATCACCCCGCTTTGAAGGAAAGAACTACTCGCTCCATTAGCCGCAGCGTCTTGATCACTTCTCCATGTGTTAAGAGGAAGTCCTCGAGTGAACACGAGAAGCTTTCCATGCAACACAACAAGGCCTCATAACGCGCCAGTGTCATCTTTTACAACTCCGCCGCCAGAATGATGATGGAATCACCTGAAAGCTCAAAGTTGAACATTTGTCTTTGAAATGAGGTCTGGAGCAAAGTCAACCTATTGCTGAGCAGATGATGAAACTGCTACCTGAGGGATTTGTGCTGTTCTTCGGATCTCCGGACATCCTCCCTCTAAAGCCTGGAAAGACAAAAGCCCACTTTAGAGCGAGGTGGAAAAAGAGTAGCTGCGGATGGGGGCCAAGTGGGTAGCTGTGGTAGTCTGAAATTGCAGACTACAGCATATCTCCGAATCACAGAGCCCAGAGGATGGAAGAGGAATCCTCTTTGTGTTATTGTTTCCCATGTTCTTCCACCCCCAGTAATATTTTCCAGATTAAAGCAGGGTCCTAGCCCTTACTCCAAAAGACAGACTCCATTTCACAGGAGAAACCAAAAGAACCACAAGATGGGAATTGCTTTTTCCAGCGCATATGAGATAATGTGTTAAGAATTGTGCTCTGCCTGGATTCAATTGCCAGCAAACCAGGGCATTATTTCCATTTTTCACAGGTCATTTGCTGAGAGAAGTCACGTCTGCGTGAGCTTCGGTTTTATGTAATAACATCACATCAACCCTGGAAGTTGTCTGAAATAGTGTCATTGTTGTTCATGGAGAAATTCCATTCATGGGCCATTGCATTCAACAGTAGTGTGTTTAAAGATATGTAATATAATTTGAATCATTTCAAAGTTTCATTATTGATATTATGAGTCGGTATCTTTGGAAAGATTCAGAAGAGGACTGTCTTATGCCATGGAGTAATCTGGCTACACAATGTTTACAGCTCTAAACCTAAACATGGCTTAAGTGGAGCAGTGAGGCATTTCCTGGACCACATCACAAAACTAGACAAGCTTAATATCCCCACACTTCTGAACCAACACATGTATACACTTAGTATCCTCTCAGCTCGGGCTGCTCTCAGTGGCCAGTGTTGAGCTCATTATTTGGCTGTGTGTCTGCAGGCTCTTTGTACTGTAAGGCCAGACTACAACAGAGGACTGGTCCTGCACTCCCACTTTGGACACCAACAATCATTTTCTGTTTAGTTTGGAAATTTACCTTGGAAACATTTCTCAACATGTAAGCTCTATCTTTCAGTTCTTCCACTTCTTCAGACGTAATGATGACTATGAAGACGGTGGGTGACCTCTGGGTTTTCGTTTTTCTGGCTAGAACATTTGAGCGGATCACGTCAGCTACAAAATACAAATGCAAAACTCAATACTACGGGCCATTTATATAATTTGTTACAGTAATAATTGATCTTTTGGGCGCAATTTGACGCAGGGCCGGAGAAAGTTGTCCTGATTGCTCCTTACCCTCCCTGGTGGAGTCCCCAGGCAAATTCAGGCCCATCCATCACTTCAGAACAAAATGTGAAGCTGAGGTCAGTGATATTCTGAAATGTTCACTGTGGAAATGCTATGCCTCTCTCGTCGGCTCCCCGCAGATAGATGCATACAATACATGCAGCGCGCATTTAAGAGTGTCAAGTGTTTAATTTCCTCCAAGTGGCAGAGTCATAATTATTTTCCGTTTGACAGATCGTTGTAAATGTCACATGTCGTTGGTGGGGACTCGACGGTGGGACATAAAACGCCTGCTGAAAGCGCTCAAAAGTAATATTCATCCCGCAACAGTATTCGAATGAAATATTTTATTGCCTTCCCTTAGCAAAGCTGGCAGCCAGCTTCGCTTTGGAACAATAGGGTGCCTGTTGATTGAATTCTCCCATAGGTAAGACTTTATAACGTGAGCAGTTCCTCTAGAGCCATCCCACAGTCCGATTGCTTTTCCAAGAAGCATGCTCCTGTACCCCTGCCTGGATTATCTTAAGGTAGCAATTAGCTAAGCATGCACTCAAAAGCTTTATTGTTCTGCACATGGTTAGTGCTGTCGCTGCAGTCATACACCTAATCAAAGCTAAGCTCTCATTTGTGCTGCTTTGTTTACAGTAGATGCCATACTATATTACAGCCCTATTCGGAGAAAAGCTTTAGAAAGATGAGTGCAGCGTATTAATTATGAGAGAGATGCAATAACAGGTTAACAGTCTACTGAAAGATTATTTTAAATGCTCATCATTATGCAAGCATGGATCTTGTGTTACTCTCTGACTGTAAGTACGGTAAATTGAAAGAAAAGGCCCACAGTTACTTAATGGTTGTCAGTCATAACTTCCATGTACTGAGAGCCAATATTTAGTCTTAACAATTCAGCCAATGTTTAGTCAGCTCTTTCCACTGGCCAGGCTAAGCAGTACCCATTAAAAGACCAGAGCACTAGACAGACGTTATAACACAAGTCTGACTGTCCAGACACTGCGCCCAGGTGATGTAAACTCAAGTGTTTATGTGCCAACATTTAGCCCTGTGTGTTTACATCCGTCTTATCATTAGTCTCATGACACCAGGCAGGATCTTTAAAATATAAGCAAAGATCACACAGAGTAGGATTGTCTGAATCATCAGCCACTTTTAGATCCAGGGCTCATCAACTGTTTTTCTTCAAGGTCTTCAAATTCAAACACAATCCATAACCCATCTTTCTCCAACGTAGGAAGAGCCTCATCGATCATTTTCAAACATGTACTATATTATGCATAATTTACTTCAGTTAAAGCCAATAAAAGCATGGTTTAATGACATTTTAAGTTATTTTGCCAAAAAAAAAAGACATTTGAAAATGACTGGGTTATTACAGAAGACTGTTCATTTTGCCGTCAGCTCTTGGTTTTTCTTTAATATGACTCCTTCACCTCACATTTTTTAAAGTACCACGCGGTATCCCCCTCTAAGATCTTTGAAGCAGCTGCAGGGGGGGTCTCAGACATCAGGTTAGGACACACTGGCCTGGACAATGAAGCCAGAGAACTGATGGAAAAGCCATCTCCAGTTAGACAGACTTTATTGCTTTCCAGGCCTGCTGTCCCGTATGAGGTCATTTTGATGGAATGTCCCAGAGAGTAAAGTAAAAGTCAGGTCAGAGTATTTAACCTGTTTGTTTGGAGCCTTGCATTTAAAACTTTCCATTTCTTTAACCATACAGAAAAAAAGAGCTTTTTTACTCTCAGCCTTACTACTGGGGACTCAGTACTACAAGTATGGCTTGTCTCCTTCTCCAGTGCTGTTCGTATAAACTGAATGACTACAGTCGACCCAATGCAGTGGACGTCATGGTTGCAAAAGTGAAAAGCAATTAGGGTTGTATGTTTCAGTCATTGATTTGTAGGGGATGGTACAGTGAGCCTTGGCTGAAGCAGTGCTGGATCAAGTTTTATAGACTCACATAAGGCTGCCAATTTCCATGATTCTCTTTCAAATATAAAACTAAATCCTAAATCTGGTCTTTTATCTGTGGTAGTCTACTGGACTATATTAGAAAATTCAGTGCCCCTTTTTTTTGCTCTGCATTCTTGGTGATGAGTAACATGGGGTACTATGGCATTCCCTGGGGTTTTAGAAGTGCCCCCCTGGAGAAGTGGACTAAATTTTTTGATACTCGCCTTAGTATTTCTTATATTTACCAGCCTCTTCCTGAATCACAAATCAGGCTTTTATAGGATCCACAAATAAGATCTCTAAATCATGATAGTGCTATAATTCACATTTTTGTTAGATGGCTATATGTATTTTCAGGCCAACTGCTGAAAAACTTTATTCTTACACTAATGCAACACAAAGACGAGAACCTGAAAAATATTGCTCATTGCTGTGATTCAGCATACTCAGTGGTTGTCAAGAACCTTAACCAGTAACAGTTGTTTGGGCCTACAACGACAAGGTTAAAGAAGCCAGATTTTGACAGGAAGGTCATGCGTCCAACTCCATGAACTGGCCGGGGGAATTCTGGAAGGGGAAAATGAATGACTCTCTCCCGTCTTGTTGAAGTGCACTTGAGCAAAGTGCTCGACCCCCTGAGCTGCTCAGTGGCCAAAAGTAGAGGTCTGTGGTTGTACTGGGCAGCTCCCTTGTCTGAATATGTGTAAGAGGATAAATGTCTTGTGCAGGAAAGCCTTTTTATAATGTTCTTTTATGTGCTGTTTTATCCTTGTCCCAAGTTTGTCTCCTTTGTGTAATATTTTATTCTCAGTGTCTTTGCTACTTTTTATCTGCTCTTTCAGAGTATTTATTTATCCTATCGGTGTCATAAAGCACTATACAATGGCTGGTTTTGAAAGGGCTACTGTATATAAATAAAGTGTATTATTTATTTTAAATGTGTATTGGCCCTTATGCAACATAAATATAGG
>OMKZ01015050.1:0-14263 GCA_900302535.1 Neoniphon sammara | reverse complement strand
CTCCACTGCCGCCTTCCCCACCCACTCAGACTGCTCCAGAAGCAGGAAGGAATTCTTTGCCACTCCTTCAAGTGGTCAGACACCAAGAAGAGAAAGCTCTTGGCCAAAATGTTTGTTCAACATTTCCACAACGTTGGAGGGATGTTGGATAAATGATGCCAGAAGATCGTAGGCAAATTGATGAGTCAGCACACAAAGAATGCTGAGGGGTTTAGGACTTACAGTAGTGGGGGGAAAGCTTTTCGGTCACTGGTGACAAAGTATTGCCAAATAGAGAAGTCTGGACTGAGAGTGTCTGACTCCATTCAGACAGAGGTATTGAGAAGAAGAGTGTAAGAATAGCCAAGATAGCCTGCATGCCTGTTTCTGTGCGTGGCTGACTCGTGGAGGCAGAAAGCAGTAGCCTGCAGCGAGTGTGAGTGTGTGAGAGGGAGAGAGAGTATATCTGTGTCTGTGTGTTGTATGTAGCAAGCTAGGACCTGTGTGAGAAGACACAGGCATGAGGAACAGGACGAGAAAAGACAGGAAGGTTAACAGGAATAAGTTGCCTAAGATTTTATTTTATTCTCATTTAACCTTTATTTAAGTTGCCAGATGATGAAGAGTGAAGACTTGCATTTCAAAATCATGCAATTCCAACTAAAGCAAGAAAAAGTCAATTGAAAGGTGTCAATCAGTAGTTAATAAAGTATTTTTTTCTCAGACAGGTTACACGTTCTGTCAGGATGAGGTTTGCTTGTCTTTCTCCTTTTGTTTTATAAGGGGATGTGACACTTTTCCCCCAAATGTTGAATATTTCGTTTTAGAATAAAACTCTTTTAAATGTTTTAATTTACAGCAACAGTATAATCATCAGAATAGTGAGGCACTTGTGGATAGATTATGTTCCTGGATCAGTTTGTGTTTTTCACCCAGCTCACATTTAACAAGGAGAAGCTGATGGTGGACTACATATTAACCTTTATACGGCTGCTGTCTCTCAAAATAGGAACTGTACCGGCAGTTTCACAGCTAATCTTGGCTCTCCTAGCTCTTGTGTTTCTTAATGAGAACTGCACTTCGTAGTTTCAGGGCTCCACTGATAAATTTGCTCTGTCATTGATAGTGACTGGGGAACCACTCAGCAGAATTAGCTGGGGCATGTTTTATGGTGTGCCTGCTGCTCAGAGGAGTTGCTGTTCATGTCGTGTACCAGAGCTAAACGTCACTGTGACAGCCATGTTCGTGGCCCGAGGGTGGGGTGAGAGCACTGTACTGTCAGATGACTGGGCCAACTTCAACAGGCTATTGTGTGGCCTCCGCATGTCCGAGTCAGCATTAGAGGTCAAGCACTTTACCACAACTGTGACCCCTATCGTGTGTGTGTAATAGGGCAGCACAACACTGACGAATTTTTTTCTCCCCTATCCCTGTGGGGCAGTGCATTGGAGGGTGCTAGTGTTTTGGGTTTGCTCAGTTTTTTTTTAATAAAGCAAAGGATTTTCTCTGGCGGCTCGTCAGGAGATCAGGGATTCTGCGTACCTCCAGAATTAGAGAGTCGTCGAAAACCCTTATTTCTAGGAAAAACTAAAATATAGTATGTTGCATTTTGGAAAGTCATTGATTTCATAACTTTTGGTTAATTGTGCGGACCCAGCTTCAGAGTGTCACGAGAAGCAGGCATCTGTTTTCTCCCACATTGCGTATCTGTAGCTAACACTTCCCTCTCTCGCTTCTCTCACTTCTCTCACGGTTGTCGCTTTGTTTGTGATCATCTCGGTGTCATTTACCCAGGTGTTGATGTGGAGAGGGAAGTAGGCCCTGTTACATTCACTCTTTCTATATGAATGAGTCATACAGTGTAAAAAATGTCCATCTTTAAATCATTCAAACTAAATACAAAGGGGACAAACTGCTGATGGGGCAAAATCATTTCATCCATGATTGGCAGTTCAGGGAATTTTCCTGAAACAAACAACCATGACTTTGTATTAGGTTGATGACTCAACTTATTTTATGTAAACTCTAAAAATGTAACACTTCAGACTTGTATGACACTGGTGTATGTTAACAGAGAGTGTATTCATGCTATGGGTTTCCCTGTTTAAGTATTCTGATTCATCATCCACAACTTAGAAATGGGGCTTCTATTTTTATCAGGTCCTGAAAGAGAGAGGAGGTGTGTTGGTCACACACACAGGCTGTATTAAGTAGCTTATTTTCATTCCCTGTCTGGTTTTAATGTGACATTTAAATACTGGGCCAAGAAGAAGATAAGCAATGAATCACCCTGTTTATATTTATTCATTTTCTTAAGATGCTGCGGGGCCACCTGAGACTTATAAGTATATAGTCATATCAATTTCTCAGACCCATTATTCATATATGTATGACTCATTCTGATAAATATGCTGAAGATTAGTCATATTTTGGAGCACACAAAGCTGCATTGACTTTATTATCAGACTGTGTTGCAGTAGCTGGTAAGATGCATGAGTGCAGAAGTTACCCTAACAGGCCTCAGTCTAGTGCACTTATATGTAGGTGTTGGCTATGGAGACAGACGTTTCATCCTGAAGCCAAGAGTAACACAAAAGCCTGAACATTATTAAAAAATGAGGGTTGACTGTGGCTAAAAAGCCTATTGATGTAGTGGCATTATTAAGAAAAAGCCTGACGGATTTAGAAGGACAGTGAGGGGTGGATGCAGAGAGGACGACATAGTCTTACTCTGCTCTGAGTCTATACAATCCTGTGTAACTTCTCTGTGCTGCTCTTCAGGCTTTGGAGTGATGTCTATGGTCTGTAATGCTCATCGTTTATTTCATATCGTTTTATTCACTGAACCTCATGTTGCATAGGATGAAAGCACAACTACGCCCACACTATGCCTTCTCTACATCTGCAACCATACTGTATGCTGCTTAGACCAACACACTGAAACATTTTGAAAGTATTTATGGTGTGATATCCATAGTTCACTCGTAGGAGATTAACGATTCAAGCACTGCATTAATGCATCAATTATAAATTCTGCTGATTCAATTGCATTGATCTGCTAAAAGAAATAGAATGCACCGCTCTGACTTTGTCATGAATCAATATGTTTCAATTGATTTGTTCATAATTCTTAAACTATTTGTGTTTTTCTTTTTGAATAAATATTTAAGTAATTCTCTTGTCTGATTTTTTCCCCTTTTCAGAAATAAAGCATAGTCTTACATTATTACATGTTTAATATATGTAATTCGCTACTTCCAAAAAATGAAGTAGTGAATTATGAATCGAATTGAATCTCTGTTAAGCCAAAGATTCACACCTCTATCCACGTAGTATTTTTACACCTTGCACTGTATAGTCTTCAAGATGTTGTACGTCTCTGCATGCCACTAAGACACATTTTGGTACAGCTCTTTGTATTTGGCAAAACATGCTCACTCTGATTCAGAGAGAATGGGGAAGGAAGAAAAGTGGAGTGGTGAAAGAGCGTGGTGGGAGGGCCAGGTAAACAGAGGAGGAGGGAGAGACAGAGCCACTGGGCCTGACTGTACTTGCCGGTGCATTTGGGGAAAGCTGTGAGAGCACAGCCTTATACAGACATTTCCAAGAGAGCGTGTGCCCCGGCCGTCGTTTCCTGTTAACCCCTCGCTGACCAAGAGTGGGATGACGAGCCTATTCTGGCTCTAATAAGAGCAAGTGAAAACATAGTTGATTTTATTGTGTATTTCCTCTACATATAGTTGCGGTTTGGATAGATACAGATTATAATTTTCATGTGCTGTGTGGATGTCCTCTGCTCTGTGTGATTGAGATGGAAAATTCCTATTCCGCTGCTTGGGTTATTTTAAAGGTTGGAGGCTCAAAATCCTCCCTCAGAGCATCAGCCACTGACCTATTTGTGCTTACTCAGAAAACCTCTTAAGTCAACTGGTCACTTAGCTTAGCTTAGCTTTGCGACTGGCCGCAGTGTGCTCACTAGTGGACAGTGGTGGTCTGTGGCCGTAGGAAGGACAGGAATAGAATGTTTATGACTGCGCCTGTCATGGTCCATTCCAGCGCTAACATGACGTCCTGTCAAACGCCTGAGTTCTCTGTAGTCTGTGCCCTTTGGATCGGGTCAACATATGGACACGTGTGTTGGCATGTGGCAGGCTGACAGGTGTGTGTGTGTGTGTGTGTGTGTACAATTCTGTGTTTTTATGCACGCGTGCCTCACACACTTTTAGAGTCTCAGTGTCCGTAGTTCTATCAATAATTCAACTTTTCACTCTCGGTCTCGCTCCTGAGCCCTTGCTTTCTCTTCCATTAAAAATGCATCTGTTTCCCGGTCCCTCTCTGTCCCCTCCCAGTTCCCACAAGTCCTCACTGCCCCACACATCAAGAGCATGCTCAGTGCAGACATACCCATCAGAGAACACTACAGTGATGCTGAGCCCAGCCACCCCTGGGTGAAACAGCGTGTGCCGATTCCGAGCGTTTGTTTCACCCTGCTTGACTGATGTGACTGATGGGTGAGCTTTCCCAATTCAAGGATAATTCTGGTCACAGTTATGCACATTTTCCAGTGTGCTGTCGCTTTCTTCTTGAGGATTATCAGAAAAACTTACGTGACGCATATCCCTATCTGTAGATGCCAAAGACTCTCAAGTCCCAACAGCTTCAAACCAAATTTCTGAGATGGCAAACTAGTAACAAGATCCATGGGTGTGCATCAACCAACAACAAAACATATGCCATACCTTGCATAGCAAAGCATTACTAAACATTTTGTGAATAAAAAGTGGTTTCTTTCCAAACACCTTTGAATGTTTTTGAGAAAGTGTCAGCATTTAGAAATCATTCAGTGAACAGATGGGACAAAAGTACACAAGTATATATTAGGCTAAAAAAATGGAAACATTGGAATTGGAATAAGGAACGAGGTGAAATGTTACCGTAGCATAGCTGTATCATAGTAACAGTGTTGGACTGTGAAAATAAAAACAATGTAAGACTCTCAAACGCTAACATAACAAGCTCAGCCACTTTCAACTAAAACTCGCACAATGATCTTTGCTTACACTTTTTATTTGTCATGAGTCCTGCTTTAGATTGCACACTCATAAAGTGCTAATATCCTGCACGGTTAAGTGTCACCTCACCTCAATCTTCTCAGCTGAGGAAGAATTTTTCTGCCTGAAAGTGGCTCTTATCAAATGGTTTAGAAAAAGGTGTCTTTTAAGAAGTAGACACACAAATCAGTTGGATCTAATTGTAATTAAAAGCTTGTTTCTACAAGAGGTCACTCTTGAAAATCGGCTCAACATTTACCTTTGTCAGTATTATGCTTTAAGATGCAAACTGAAAATATTGAGTGAATCACAGGAAGGTGATTGACAACCTAACACAACACTGTCTGAAGCGTTGTGATGCGGGTAACGCACCTATCTGGTACACTGAGCAGGTTACAACAAATGTTATGAATCATTTGCAAATACTTTTTTCCAAGGAGTGATAGAGCGCTTTACGGAAGTTGGCATAGAAGTTTTTGGGTAGTTCCTGTTCCCAAACACTTCAGCTATTCATCACTGCACAACATTTTCCTGTCCTTTATGTCATTTAGTCACTGCTGTCAGCACCTTTTGTCTTAAAACACATTTTCAGTTAATGCAGACTCCTGTGTTGATTTAAATGTTATCTGCTTGTAGGAAAATGCAGGCCCTGTGTGTGTATGTGTGTTAGTGTGCATTGATTGTTGAGGCTGAGGCAGCCCTTATTAGGCAGTGCTGGCAGCAGGAAGTGGGCTGTGGCTTTGGTGCTGTGTCACAGGAAGCAGCAGATTGTATCACAGGCGGGCAGATGGAAGGAGAGGGAAAAGTAATGGATTAGGAGAGCAAAGAGAAATGTGGAAAGGAGGAGGAAGGGTTAATATGCCTTTAACCTATTCTCTCTTCTTCAGTCTCTCTGTGTCTCTCTTTGCACCCTGTATCCCTTCAATTCACAATTCATTCTGGAATCATACTTTTCTCCTGTCCCTCACAAATGATGCGGACCCCCTCTGAGCCAACCGGTGACAAATGCCACCTTGTTTTGGCCTGTAATTGTAGCGCTCCGTTGGACTAATCAGTGTAATTTTGAGAGTGCCAGAACACAGTGGTGAGGTTCCTTCATTCCAAGTTTTGGCAAAATATGATGGTGGTGATGAAATATAATGGGCGAGCAAACAAATAATGGACAGATGCAGCCTGATTCACTCTTGACTTACATTTTGGGTAATGTTGTCAAGGAGAGATGGAACGATGTGATTTTTGAGAACTATCCAATATTCTGCTACCTGATAGCTACCTGATGATATGAAGCATTGTAGGAATCGGAAAACAAATGCAGGTAGACAACAGGCTCGGCTTTTCAGACAGGCCTGTCTTAAGAAAATCAAAGATGATGTTAGTTTTGTTTTGTTGCTGTTTTGATAGTTTTATAAAAGGCACACTCTTAGAGCAAAGGTCACAAAAATCAACAGTACATAAACAGTAAGAAACAGTAAGAATACTTTCACACTGACACTGCTTCATACTGATACTGCTACTAGCACTGGTATCAGCTGATACCAATGCTATTGGTCCATCCCTATTGCCAAGTGAAGTTGATGTTGGTACTGTTGCATATCATAGTCATAGGTTTTTTGTGAAATAGTTGTATGGGCTGCTTTTGAAGTAAAGGTCATTTTTTTCTGCAAGGAGTCCTTTATGCAAATATACAAAACCTACAATTTGGTGCCTAAGACTGCTGTCTAGTTGTGTGTGTGCAGGCACACCTGCATGTTTTAATTCATTTGAGTGTTTTTCTGTTTTTGTGGTATTAGCCTATCTTTAAGTGTTTCGTATTTAATCTCAAAGCACATGGGTCTGTTTTGCCACAGCGTGTGAGTAGGAGGAGTGTCTGGGTGTCGATGCAGAGCAGGTGGAAGATTCCAGAGCCTCGTCTCTGTGGCGGAACAGCGCTCAGCTTCCTGTCTTTGTCAGCCTCCATTGTTGTCACCTCCCATCTTGTTTGGGATCAAACCAATCTCTTTTTTCCTCCTCCTCCAATCCAACTCTTACCAAATTCCTGCGCTTAGTTTTTCACTTTCTTTCTTCTGTACTTGTTCACTCATTCAACAAGTAGATTGCCAAAAAATTGTATGGGAACATCTTTGTTTCTTGCATGTGTGCTCTGTCTTTCTCTCGATCTTCAGTTTCTGTTCATCTCCATCCATTATGTTTTGTTTACTTCTCTTCTCTCCTTCTATACACATACTCACATCTTATAAACACATCAGTGCATAATTATTCTCATTGTGTCAGTGCCATAGAAGGATTTATTCTCTAAATCAGTCAGACCTGGGGCAAATAGTATTTGAAACACGGATGCAGTGTATCTACCTGCCAAATATAAGTCATTATTAAACAAAGGAGCTTTTGGAGACAGCTTTGGGAGGTTTGCTAATATATTAACTGGTTGGGGTTTTCCACAAAGGATAATGGAGTGAGTGCCAGAAAGTGTTGGAAAACAGAAAAAAGAAAAAGTAAGCGTTTGAAAATCAATTTTTATGTCGTTTTCTGTGATTGACAGCTTATCTGACACCATCTGAACTGCAGAAACCACGCCCATCTGCTGCCCAAAACAGGTTGAACCAATGCTGAGAATTTTCAGTTGACCCAGGTCTGACTTTCACGTTTCCCGGCCTTCATTACATGTCCATTATAATGGTGTGTATCAGCGTGCTAAGGTCCTTTCAGAAGCAGTGTGTTGTGACAGTGTGTTGAGTTAGTCCAGATGAGTTGGAAGGCCTGGCTCCAGTCTCTACAATGGCTTGTTTATAGTAGAGGCTAGAAAGTGTGACATATCTCATTTCTATGATTTTTCTTCTTCTCGCTCTCTCCATTCAAAGCCTCATTTCCCTCCTGCTCTGGGTCGCTCCTCCTCTTCATCTTTGTCCTGTTTCCATTTGGCTTCATGCTTTTCCACCACAGCTCATATTTTATATCAGGCTGGGCAATAACTCAATATTATCAGTAAGAGTCTTTCAGTGGAATCATATCTTAAAGAAATAATGCTACCGAGTTATCGTGACTACTTACACACTTATGATGTCTAGTTAGTGATAAAAAAGATAAACTAAATTCAATTGTCGAATAAAATAAGATTTCAAACAAGTGAGGGCATATTTATTTTAGCATTAATTAGATTAATTATTCTATTTAACTTTTAATTTGATTTAATCCAATTTTAATTGAATTTTGCATATGCCACATATTGTCATCTACTGATATCGCAGCAATTTCTTTATTATTGTGTTATTAATTTTGTCCATGTTGCCTAGCCTCACCTTACAGTTCCTTCTTTTTTTGTTTCTTTGATTTTCTTAGATTTTTGTTCCCATCTTTTGTCTCCTTTTTTTCTTTGTATATCATGAATGTCACCTGCATCTCTTGCTCTCCTCATCTCCCCCAAGCTCGCCCTCCTCATAAACTCCATCGTTAACTTAAATTGTTAGATTCACCAAAAGTGAAGGTCAGGTACAAGGCCGTGTGTTTGCCATTCGCACAGGGCAAAATAAATAAGGGATGCGGGTCCTGGTCAGTTTTCGTCTTGGCTTATACACATCGCCATAGAAACTGATATGCAGACTCATCAAAAAAACTGCGGAAACATAATGAGATTTTTTTTTTTTTTGAGTTTGTGTATAATGTGAAGCTTAGTAGCTGATAGTTGCCATTTGAAAAGAGAATAACCAAAATCCCATATTGACTGACTGCATCCCAGGTGATATATTTTACTTAGAGCAAAGCCTTGTAGGCTGAATTATCACTGTTGATGTGACCAAAAAAACACGTGAACACAGGCTGACAAGTATTGGTATTGGTTATTTTTGATGCGTGTTGTGATATCAGCACCAAGTTAAAAAGGTGCTTGAACCCTCTAAACATTCACTCTCTCTCCTCCTCCTCCTCCTTCTCCCAGTGAGTCGAGTATCTGCCAGGCTCGGGCCACTGTGATGATCTATGATGATGGCAACAAGAAGTGGTTGCCGGCGGGCGCAGGACCCCAGACCTTCAGCAGAGTCCAGATCTATCACAACCCCTCTAACAACGCCTTCAGAGTAGTGGGCCGCAAGATGCAGACAGACCAGCAGGTACGACTGTATGCCAACTCTGTGTGTGTTGTGGGTTCAGGGTCAGAGGAACTTGTGTGTGTTTGAATATGTTTGGGCGTGTGTGTCTGTGTGTGTAGCTTGTTCCACTGTCTCTGTCATATGTCCTGTGGGCGGTTGTGGTTTTCTGTGGGTGCCTGAGGGCTTATGAGTAAGTGTGAGGCGCTCTTTCTTTGTGTGTGCATTAATGGTGTCACATGGCATCAAAAAAGTCCCATGTCTTGACTGTACATTTAGGAAATTTAGCATCATAGGTTTGCATGTCTCACTTGAACGCACTAGTGTGTTCCGTATTTGTTGTGTTGATAACATCAGTGCACAAGGTCAGCCAGAAGTTAAAAAGAGGTCAAAGGAGTTTTAGTCTTTGTGGGAGGGATGGCTAAACATAAATGATTTTTTTTTAAACAGCAATATTTTCTTCTTTGTTTTGTGTTTTATTTTCTTGATTTTTTGGTGACTTGTTGGTGGTACAGCGGACAAAACCCCCTGTAGGCACTGGCCCAACATACTGACCCTCACTGCTGACTGCAGCTCCTGTGCAGCAGAGGATTTTTCCAGGGGAAGGACCCACTCATAGATGTGCAGAATAGCAAATGATTTGGCTATATGTTTAATCGCTACTGTATCCCATCAGCTGGCGACAGAAAGTAGTAAAATGGGCTTTTATTTACATGAAAAGTAGAGTTTATTACTTTAAGCAACAGGCTACCTCACTCTTTCATGTGTGGTTTGTGGTTGCTATCAAAAAAGGAACATGGGGGTCTAAATTGCAGTGTGTGTGCTGATGTGTTATAGGGGACAGGCACTGACAAAAGGATTTTTTTTCTCTACGATAAATTTTTTTCAAGGGGCCTTCCGTGTTTTTTTTTTTTTTTTTTTTTTTTTAACAGTAATAATGTGCAAATTTTTTGGTGGTAAGTGTCCACTATTAATTTGGTGTTTTGTACTCATTGTAGCCAATGGTTCCACATACTAAATTAATGAATCCTTACACTCAGACCAGAAACTATTTCCTACGGTGCAATAATTTCTTTCCTTTCCTTTTTTTATCTTTTCTTTTTTCTTTTCTTTTTTTTTAACACAGAAAGTTAGCTTGAGTTAGCAAGGTGATGTGGTGAGTTGGGAGAGAGAGACATAGAATGGGAGGGGAATTTCACTTAAAAGATCAATACATTTCCACTATATCACCTGATAAAGGTGAGTACATAGGTGCTATTTCGCAGCTTAAAGAGCAGGGTAAACTGAGTTTAGGTAGGTGCACACTTCACTGTGTCCCCGCTCTCCGCACTGCCTCAGCATCTCTCTCCTTCTTTAAACATTGAGAAGACTTGAATGTTCCCCAGAGACAGGTCTTAAAGTGGATGATGTTTCCTGAGAGATAGTTGGCCTGCTCAACCATTTCCTGTGACAATTTAGGAAGAAGCCCTTCACCCTGTTCTCTCTTTCTCTGTCCGTGTCTCTAATCTGTGGTGATACCCAAGAAAGACATTTTGATGTGTTCTTTTTTTTGCTGTGCTGACTGAGTCTGACCGAGACATGCAACTGGGTTCAGGGGGGATGGTGGTGGAGGAGGTGAAAGGGCAGTGAGGAGCTGATGAGGGAGAATACAGGTGGCTGTGTTTCCCCTCTGTCTCCTTGTACTCCTCTTTTCTCTTTATAAACTTTATAGAGTGGCTTTTGCCATGGTTGCTCTGGTTGTGGTTGTCTTCTCAATTTCCGTTTACACAGGCATGCTCAGAAGATGATAACAGTTGAAATATATAACCATGGCATTTATCTTCATTTATTTTTCGTGTCATTCTTTTCCTCAAGCTTTTTGAACTTGCTGCCCCCTTTCACTCACAATAGGAGATCAATGTTCCTGCCTTTTTCCTGTTCTTTTGTGTGTGTTTCTGATCACATCCCTGCTCTGTCCCTGCTGTCTGGCTTTTTGACAGGATCGCGTAAAGGTTGGGAATACCGCTGGCTGTGATGTCGGCTGAACTTGCTACCCTCTCTGTTTTTGGCGCGTGTTGCCCACTATGATATTCACCCTGACAGGCTCTCCTCTGCTCTGCTCTGTGGAATTCAGAGGCTGTTAAACAAACAGAGAAATGGCACGTCAGCACATTCAGGCCACGCTCAAACCCAGAGCTTTTTTTTTTCTTTTTTTTCCTACTGGCTGTTAGGCTTCACGCCACCTGCTGGGTAGAATGTAGCCCAAAATAATCCAGCTAAAATAATGTGCCTACACTTTTATATATAATTGGGATTGGGCTTTGTAGGCTTTTAATTGTTTTACAGCTTTTTGGACACACAGTTTCCATTCAAACTATCCTTTTAACACTAGTACTACTTTCTGTTGTTGGCGTTAAGTTGAAACCTCTGACTTGACCTGCTGGATTTTGCTCTTAAAATATAGGGCATATATTTTGCACTCCACTTATACCAATATGTCTCCTTTGATTACTTCTCTCTCAGGTTGTGATAAACTGTCCAATTGTGAGGGGTCTGAAGTACAACCAGGCCACGCCCAATTTCCACCAGTGGCGGGATGCGCGGCAGGTTTGGGGGCTCAACTTTGGCAGCAAAGAGGATGCCGCTCTATTCGCCAATGGCATGATGCACGCTCTGGAGGTGCTCAACTCCATGGCAGATGCAGGTAATGCAGTAGAGAAGCTCTTGTTGCAGTTACATCAGCGTTAATACTTCTTTACTGCATTTTTTTTTGTATCACTTATCATGTTTTATCGGTAAAGTATTTTCCATTTATTAAAGTAGTACTAACATGATCTTACAAATGGACAAATGTTTTTCTGTGCTCTACTAAGTACTGTGTACCTGGGTATGAGCTGGTGCAGTATGGCACAGGAGTGGTACCCTTAGGTTTTGCATTACAATTTAGATCATATGGGACCCTGTGTAACTATAGCAACAGCAGTTAACTTAGGCCAATGTAAATAGTGGACTTGACCATTTTCTTTTTAGTCTCATAGCTTCCTCTAGCTGATACTCTCCAGAAAGACCTATCAGTATTTCCTCATCACTGCTTTCTCAATTTATTTTCAACAACACTTTTCAGTTGTGCACAGTGGGATTAATAATGTTCTGCACCTTCTCTTTGGCCCATAATGTGATTAGTACTAGTCTTTCTTCTGCCTCCCATTGTTGCAGTGTTTTGTTGCTGTTTTCCATTGTTTATGTTTTGCCTCTTTCTCCACTTTCTCTGACTTTCCACTGTCATTCAATTTGATTTTACCAACTGACTATTTTAAAAATGGCATTTGTAACTTATCGTTCTAACTTGCGTGATGTTAGCAATCCTGCCAACATTCTTAAAGTGGGCATGCATCAGCCACATATTCAGAGGCTGTATCGTCACAGTTTTACCGTACTGAAATCATACTGCACCATGAACAAAATATAATGGAAAAACATAATGTACTGTGGCAGCACAGATATAGTAACAGTGCTTGTGTGCCATGGAAATACCATAAATCTCCTTAAGCATATAAACATGTAAGATATACTTGTCTAGGGATGTAAATACTCATGAAAAGGTTAAGCAGGGTGGCACAGTGGTTAGGAAGACTGTCCTTCAACAGGAGGACCAAGAGCAAACATCTCCCCTGCTAACTTGTCTTTTAGCAAAACCGAATCCCTACCATCTCTCAGGATGATATTGTGTAGCGGACGCTGTGCTGTGAGCTCTCTGCAGGGAGGAAAACAAAAAGACAAATTTCTCTTTGGGCGATCAACAGAGTGTCACAAAAAAGAAAGACATTGCTGTAGATGGTCTTAAAATGACTAGAACAATGTATGTGACTATTCCAACCTATTGTAAGCTCCTAGACGGTCATATCAAAGAGTGTGTTTTATAACATCTCCCTCAGAGTCATAGTAAGCATGTTTTCTGTTCTGTTTTGGCAGGCTATGCAACCCTCCCCCGCCCAGTGTCAAATGGACCATCTCCGGAGGAGCTTGAACAACAACGGAGGTACCACAACTACACACTTCCTGCAGAGTGTGCCCCCCCTTTTACTTTAACATCCAAGCCAACTTTCTACACAGCTCTAGAGCCTGGATTCAGCATGAAGGATAGTTACATCAGTGTTGGTTAAAAAACCGATTTCCTTTGTAAGCCAGGTAGATTGTTATTTGATCTAGCTGGTTGTGCTGCGAGGCCATGTGAAGTAGATGTTCCTACCAGATTTCATTGTCAGTTCAAGTGAAGTGCCCACTGGGTTTAGTTGCATAACAATCAACAGTCAGTCAAGCTGTCTTGGCTTTGTGGTAGTCCTATTGGCACAGTTTTGCACACACGCATATGTAGAGGATTTGATGGCATTAGCCTCACACTGCTAAAGCCTCAGTCAGCCCCTTTGGGTTAAAGGTTAAAGACAAGGAAGGGCAACACTTTTCACATGAGCCCTACTGTGCCATGTCTCCATCCATCCATCTATCTGTTCCTCCAATGAGACTCGTTCTGTTGACACCACAAATGCCCGCATAGGCTAGGCATTAACCTTTTAATCTCATTTGGGCTAAATGGTAATATGTTACAAGTCAGGGAGGCTTTGTCATTGGCCAGAGAAACTGTCTGTCAGATTGCTAGCTGCATCAGTGGTTCCCTACACGCTGAGGCTTAGGGAGTAAAGCCCTGCCATTAAAACATTCACACAAAGAGAAATCCAAAATATATGCAGGGCTGGGGGATATTCTTTGCTTTAATGCTTTTGGGTCTAGTGAGCATAGATAGAGAATACAAGATCTGCAGTTTTCACAAGTCATGAATGTGGCTATATGGAGGCTGAAACAAGACGGTGGGACGGTGATCTCCCCTCCCCCCCTTCCCTGGGCACACTGCCTAAGTCGACCAACTGTGCTTTAAATCACACTGGGCTGAGTGACTCGGCTGATTGTGTGTGGTTGTGAAGACACGTGCACGTGTGTAGATCTGTATGTGCATTTTTAAGTGTGTGTAGGTGCATGTTGTATGTGTCACTCTGTGTGTGTAAAGCCCTTGTGAATGACAGATGTGCTGGGGGAGGGGGCTGAGGTGAGGTGGAGGGCTACAGCAGTAGTGAAGCGCCGTGGCTCGAAGTAGGCCAGTGTGACCAGCTGTGGACTTCT
>OMKZ01015049.1:0-14969 GCA_900302535.1 Neoniphon sammara | reverse complement strand
GTACGGAGGCTGCGGGCTGGGATCCACTCCGGGTCTTAGCGGTGACACGGCTTCAGAGGGGCAGGCTGGGATGAGAGCGAAAGGGATACAAACAGCTATCAGCTTGTCCTAAAACCTCTGAGGAATGTGACCTCACAGCAGCAAAGCAAGTCCCTCGGATTTTTATTCACCCTTCGATACACCGAGTCGTGTAATGCGATCTGCTGATTCCTCCCTGTGTATGTCTGGTGTCGCCGATGCATCGCTGCATCTGCTTTTGTTACATGGCCGGATAGAATCACACAACATAAGCGTGTGTCTCAGGTGAAAAACTTTGGCTGGGTGTCCCAAAGGTATTGCTGGCGGCACCGTGAGCATCCTTCTGCCGCTGGAGGTCAATGAGCAAAAGACGGTGCTCTGCAGAGCAGCTAGTGATCAGTGCAGAAAACACAACCCCTTTTCAGAAATCGATGACAAAATGACACTACAAATGGCAAAACAAAACGTAGGCAGTTCAGTTCAAGTAAAAAAAGACAAACACACAAAAATGACTAGATTTTCACATGACCACAGTAGTATGTACAGTAGCTGCATATAATGAAAAGGGTTATAGGCTCTCTCAGTCTGGGTTTGCTGCTGTTTGACTGCTGTTACACTGTCCTTCATTAACTTGTCCCAACAAAATCTGTAGCTCCTAACAGTTAAACCTTCTCTGGGCAACATTCTGAGGCAATGTAGATGAATAGTTTTCATTGACTTCATTTCCCCCAATACTTTTATTGCTTAAAATGCCACCAGATTATCCACTTTAATTTTGTCCCAGGTACAAATTTATATCATTATTCCCTTTATTATTTCATACCAACACTGTTCATCTCCATTGCCTTAAAAAGTTGCTCATGCATCTTAAACTTAAAGGTTATGACACCTGGGCAAAATTTGAGGCAACATCAATGGGTAACACTTTTCAAGTAGTGACCTTGACCCTTAAATCTGGTATGGAGCCTCCATTGTGACTCTCTGTTGCTAAGGCCAGGATCCTACTGCTTTGAACGTGTGACGGAAATTCATTTGTTTCAAAAGACAGACTACGTTACTGCTGCTTCATTCCCTTGCAGATGCAACGGTAATGCATGCGTAAACTAAGACAAATGTTTTTTTGCTACATCTCCATGAAAGTTTTGTGATGAGAACGTTTCATGTGAATTAGAGTTGCAGAAAAATGTATGCTATAATACTACAGTTAGTAGCCATGTCTAATCCGTTTCATCTCAGTACATTTGAGCGACAGGATACTTCTGTTGAACACATGCAGAAAGGTGTAGTGAAATGAGTTGCCCTGTGTGTGATGCTTGTCTCCTGTCGGTGCAAGCATTGCCCTAAAAGTTGCCCGGTGTATGACAGGCTTTGTTCAAATTATCCAATTACAACCAAACCTAAACAGAATAATCTCTTCAGTGACTCTGGCAGCTGACTGACAGGCAGCTCAGCCCGCCTGTCAGACGCTGCGAAACATAACCCAGCACAACCAAAGAACCCACCCATCAACAATAAATTGACCAAACAAAAATCTCATTTTGCTTGGGCAAAGTGTTGCAAAACAAGGGGGTGTGTGTATAGCTGATAGCCAAGGTTGTGGATAGCCTTTCTCTGTGATATATAATGCATTATGATTTTGTAAACAAAAGATCTTAATATATGAATATATTCTATTTACTGTATTCGCCATGAGGATTACCAGTCATGTCAACCTCTGTGTTACAAACTGTAAATAGTGTTAATGTATTGTGTTTTATCTATGATCCATATGATGATGAATGAATATGATTTTAGGTCATGTCATGCTTTCTCTCTGGTACCCCACATTGGCTGTACGATACTTACTACTTTTTTACTGAAAATGTTTCAATTTTAATGTCTTTTGTAAAGGAGGATGCTGATGCTGACTATATATCATTGGATCTTCATCTATTAAAACGCACCTTGATATGTGTATGGAATATATTGTTGCTTTCTTGTCGTGCAGTCCTAAATTTTATACTTCATCTCAGACTTTATGCACTGTATGTAATCTAATTGGATTTTTGTATGAATTGTAGTCTGGTTTGCAACATCACTAGTCAGTTGATGGAAATTTTTGATAGAAGTGATGGAGGCATATTAACCACAGACAAACCAGTCTACACTGAAAAGTGCAGTTTGATTCCAGCATTAATATCCACGATCAAAATAAGCCTGATACCTGTTCTTAGAAAATGATGGATAGCAAAGGCATAGTAGGTAACTTAAATCCTTGGCTGAAAAAAAAAAGAATTAATGTATTTTATTTTCAAGCTTTATAGTTTATAAAGGTGAGCACACGTTATTTTTTTCTATTTTAATGTATTTATTTATTATTTATTTATTACCTCAGTTATAAACAAACAAACCAACAAACAGACGTTTCATGTAAACAAGCAGCTTCCTTTGAGATAGTTCATGAATAGACTCCATATTTTTTTGAATTTATTAGGTGACAACATCAGTTAACATTGTTTTGTAGATGGATCAGTGCAGGTGTCAGGCGCTGCATCCACATGCTGTACAAACAAGCCCACCAGCAGCATTCTTGCTGGATTAAACACGACAGTAATAACAGTAATAGTAGGAGAAACGAAGCATGCACACTAATGATGAGGTGGATGTTTGTGTGAATAACCAGCTCCTGCCAGGCGTCACAGGAAGGAGGCTGAACCGGCAGAGCTCTGATTGCTGAAGGTGACATGTCAGAGCACTCCCATCCCGTTTTATTGTCCCCATGGTAACAAGTGCATCATCTTGTTATTATCAGACTGGGAAAAAAACCAAGAAAACAAAACAACAGCAGCAGCTTTGTTTCCGCTCTACTAGCTTGGACCGTTTGTCCAGTCATCTCTTGCCTTGATCCAAAAATGGATGTGAGAATGAAGCTCTGAGCACATGGTGTTTTCTTTGGGAGTGGAATGGATTTCAGTGTGTGTGTGTGTGTGTGTGTGTGTGTGTGTGTGTGTGTGTGTGTGTGTGTGTGTGTGTGTGCGTGCATAAGTCTGTGGGGCTATGGTAGAGCAAGCATGCATCCCGTTTTCTGAAGTGAGGCTTTAGATGTGATGTTAGCAGCATGTCATGTTGAGAGGCTCTCCGGGTGATTTGATAGGAGGGCGGATGGAGATGGAGTTGGAGTAATGAAGTGAGTCTGAGTGGGGTTTGCTGCTGGAGGCCCAGGCCCATCACTCCACACTGGATGCATTTCTGCTTATGGAAAGAGAGACAGAAACAGATAGAGCGAGGAAGAGAGAGAGAGAGAGAGAGAGAGAGAGAGAGAGAAATTGTTACCTCATCACCCCCTATTCCCCCCAGCCAAATCCGCTTGCCTCTGCTCTCCTCATTCGGAGAGTGGGGACGCAGCATAATAATCAGCACATCCGTCTTTAACTCAGTGCTAACTGTGATACACTGTGTTATGGCTGCTGGTATTCACCTGTCTGAATTCCCTGAATGACACTGTATCTTTTCGCTGAGGTGCTAGAATTGATGTTTTCAGATAAACATGCAGGCAGAGATTCAGTATCATTACAATTCACCTCCTCCAATCCAATTACCTCAGAACCTTACGAAACTGGCACAAAAATAATGAATAAGTGATCAAGTAACCAAGCTGCTGAACGTATAATAAGTAATCCAGCTGTAATGCATATTTAAAGTCAAGGCAGTATGCAAATTTCTGTGACATTAACATTCCACCAGTTTAGGCTACTGTGGCTTGCAGGCGTGTGCTCGGTCAGCACTTCATTGTTTTTCAATATCAATGAATCGTGCATGAGTACAGCACAGCAGACCTATCTGTCGAACTTGCACACTAAATACAATTAAATTACTGGATAAATACATAATAGTAGATAATTATTTACTAATGAGGCCTCAAACAACACATAATTTGTTATTCTGGGAAAAGTGTATCTAAAGGTGATACGTGCAGCATTTTAACATCAATAGATTATTATCACATTAACTCTGAGACATTAGTATAATTACTGTAAACAAACGAGACCATCACCGCAAAGATTGGGAGGCTCCACGCTGCATTTTAAATGGCGTGCAAATGGAGCTGGATTTGGCAGGAAGTCTACTGGATTGCTTTACTGCACAAAACAGAGAGAGGTCTGCAAACAGAGAAAAGCTTTCAGGGCTCCATTTTCAGTCTGGCGCATATGAAGCAGCTGATTTCTTCCCGCCTGTGCCTGTTTGGTAATTTCGCGGCTCAACATGACGTCAGTTGTGCTGGAATGGGTGGGGAGCAAGGATGGATCATCCCATGAGGTCCCTGGGCACCAACGTCTTTGGAGGCTCACTGCAAAACACACATAAGACTAAAATGTTTATACCATTGTTACTCAATTAGATTTGCAGGTGGGCAATTTTAGAAAATCTGTAGTGTGTGTGTGTGTGTGTGTGTGTGTGTGTGTGTGTGCATGTGTGGGTTTGGGGGTGGGGCTTCTTACATACAGTGAGAGCACTGCAAGTAAATATACTCAATATTCAATGTAGGCAGACATGAAATGTAACTAAGTATATATACTCAAGTATTCAAGTACAGTTTTGAGGTACTGGCACTGAGTATTTCCATTTTGTGAGATTTTATATTTTTACTCCACTACACATTTCAGAGGGAAATAATGCCCTTTATACTCAACTACATTTATCTGATGGATGTAGTTACTAGTTACTTCGCAGAATAAGCCTTTATGTGGAAATTATGATGCATTTTTAGAGTGGAAACTAGCCAACAATATATGGAGCTGTGTGTGGTAATACATTAATATACTTCTCACAGCGTAATGCCTCAATAATTTAATACTCTGAAAGGAGCCATTCTTCACTGTGGCTACTTTTACTTTTCATATTTAAGTATATTTTACTGCTCAGACTTCTGTACTAACAATATAGGACTATTATGTATTTTTCCATTATGTTTTTGCAGCTTTTACTTAAATAAAATCATTTGAATACTTCCTCAACCACTGACTGCATCATACTCCAGACTCAGTGTAGGGAAGTATTGCCGTTGTGTATAGTAAAATTGAATTCTCAAAGTTGCTGCACAGTATTATACAAATCTGCTAAAAAAAAAAAGTGTCAAGTTACTATTTACAAATACTGTTTCTAACATGTGGGTTTATGGAGAAATTGTATAATTTTAAGTTTCACTTTTGTTTGTACAATGTGAAGGTCTATCAGAGTACAATGCTGCTGATCTGTGCATCGCCAAATAACACTCATAATGTGATGACACATTAAGTAAGGTGTTGATTTACATAAAATTCTCTAAATTGATCATATTTTTATTTTGTGGCCGTTGTGTACATTTCATATCACTTCTGTCCATCTATGCCTTTCATTCTGCATATTTGTACCTTTCATTTCTCTCTATCTGTGTGAATTTTCCAATCCCAGTAGATCGTCTCCAAGCCCCCAAAAGCCCTTGGCGGTCAGACGCCCCTGGGCACCAGCCCCGTTGGCCTGGTCTGTAATCCGTCTTTGGTGGGGAGCGCACTAGAGGGGACTGATTACATAAAATGGGTTCAAACTAGCATCCAAATATACGCTTACACATCCGCCTCCTCAGACCATGTCTTAGTGCAGGCGCTGGTGGTCTGTGCTATTTTCATGACTGCAAGTGGTGAAGGCACGCTCACAGAGACCTCTCCAAAATCACACAAACCCCCTTCAGGTTTTTTTTGCTCGCATTTTATGCTTGATATAAATTCTTTTACCAGTAGACACATTTACATGCACATCAAAAAGGTGATTTTAATGTGATTAAAGCAGTAATACTGGTAAGGCAGAGTCCATAGTGGGTTAGATTAAAGGGTTATTCTTACCAATAACAGTCATCCCCAGCTGCTTGTCAGATAAATGAGGCCTGGCCCTTTCGCCGATGAAATCCCTGTAGCCATCTGAAAGCAGATGTATGTGCGTTCAATCTGCAGCCTCTAATTGGGGAGATGTTGTGTGCATTTTCAAAGCGCCACGCAGCTACGCACTCTCCATCCAGGATGGGTACCGTGATTAAATCTTACACAACAAGCACCAAGCTCTTGAAAAATAGATATGCAAACTTCTAGGATTTTGCTCACACCAGACTTCTTGGCTAAGACGGTAGGCTTTTCTACACAGATCCCAAGTTTTGCCAGAGCTCTCATTATCAGGAGTACGGGAGCAGGAAAGGTCACATCCTGGTGACACATCGACATGATAGTTTACACAGCTTCATTTTTTTTTATTTTATTTTATTTTTTAAGAATATTTTTGTCCTGAACTCTATTCTAACCCAGAACATTGTGTTTAGATGGTATGCGCCTTAGCCAACTGAGCCACTAGGACGCCCTACATAGCTCCATTCTTAAGTTCTCTCTTGACTCTACAGCAGTAAGCTCCCTCAGTACCATCTGTTTCCACCAGTTCTTATATGGTATCCTCATCCAAAAATGCTAGGTCACCAGGTGTAGAACAACTGCACGAGGTGTCCCATTATTTCCTGGGTTTCCTGAAAGTAATTCCTGAAGCATTGCGTTTTTAATTGCAACAGAGAAAGGCCTACAGCTCAAAATAAGTACATCACTCATGTAAACTGGATTATTATGGGGAGTTGTCACTTTATGCAATCACGTAAACGGCTTAAACAGACTGTTGCTGCACTCACAGTATTGGCAATAGTGGCATCATTTCATGCAGCCAAATATGCTTAATTGAATGCTAGCTTTTTAATCACTTAATTAAAACAGACTACTGGCAACTGACAAAATAATGGAAACACATTTTATTGTACAACAAGGTTAATTGTATCTGCACATGTGGTTATTGGGTAAATCATTGTCTTCCAACCTAAAACTGTTTGTGTGCATTATTACGCATGGAAAACATGGTGACAGGGATTTCAATAACCAACCAATCTCCAGAAGTGTCAATTTAACTGAAAAAGGGACATTATCTGCCCTTGGTTGTGTATTTGGGGTGCTGTGTATTCACGGCTTGCAACTCTGCATCTCCTGGACGGAAAATGTCGGTTTCCTCTTGGGAGAAGCCAGTCCGGATTAAGTGCGTCATGGCAGAAAGTGCTCCACTTTTAAAGAGTAACGGTATCCCCAGTTTCAGTTCTGCTCTACCTACTTCAAAACTCCAAACTTCCCTTTCCACTGCTGCTGAGAGAAACAGTGGTGAGTGAGGGGAAAGGGCCTGGAGGATCAGCTATTACATCAGTCTGATTATAGGGGTGAACTACAGTACAACACTCTGAAACCTAGGACCCTCACCTACTTTTGATTTTTAACCCCAGAAGAAAGAGAATGGTTGACTTAAATAGCAGCAGCAGTAGCAGCAACATAGCACTTACATGTGGTGCTAATGCATCGTGTCTTCTATCTCATAACACGAGTTCACACTACAAAAATATGTCTTAGTGTTAGAATGAAAGGAGCTAATTTAATTGGCCATGATGCCATTTCCAGCCCCAGCCACACCTTATGATAATTTATTTCTCCTAATCTGACCCCTTTCACAACTGCAACTGCTACTGCTGCTCCGGCACCTCCAGTCACAAAATTATCAAAAATCTGTTGGTCGCACCCAAGTGAGCTCGTAGCACGAACTCTGCCACCTGTGTCTGCACCCTGAGTTCAGTGAAGCCAAAGGGAAAATATTTGACTGAAGAAACCAAGCATGGACAGGAAGCAGCAATTTATTGGACCTGTTTTGAGAGAAACTAGCAGTAACAATACCACTGGCCTGAGACAGAGGCTACCATTGTTTCAAACATGGTTTCATTCTTTACAGTAATTATGCCAATGTGATTATATTGTTCAAAATTTCATATAGCATCTTGTTAAAAAAAAAAAAATCACAGAAAAGCTTAAAATGTGACCAAATCAATAAGAATAAGAAAGAATCTCATATCAATATATTTGACAAAAAACTGGTAACCTGTATCAGTTACCAAATAACCCACAAATTTGTCGAGAAAACAGATGCAGTCAACTGTCAAAAGCAAACCTGTTTTTGTTTATATGTGTGCATGTTTGTCTCTGTGTGTGTGTCTGTGTGTTGGTGTGCTCACTGCGGACAGGACAGCCAGAGGCACATTACAGTACCTTTGAACTTCAGGCTGCAAAGAGTGGTCAGACGAGGTCAGGATGAATCATGAGAGAGAGAGAGGGAAAGAGAGAGAGAGGGAGAGAGAGAGATGCGTGATGGATTGTGATTCACTTAGTTTTACTGGGCATCTGTGATGTGAACAGTACAGACAGAGCAACTTTGCACACGCTTCTCCCAATAAACCTACTTAAGTGGATTAGCAATGCCACCCTGAGGGCCTCAACAGACTTAAAGCTCTTATCACAAACACACACCGAAACAAAACATACTATTTTTATCTCGTTTTGGCGCGGGGGGGTTGGGGGGAGAGTCGAGATGTCCAGGATAAGCATGGAGAAGTAGCCAAAAGACGCATTTGATATCTTCCTCATCCTGACAGAAATGCACAATCAATGAGTGTAGGTTGCATGCAATGAAGATAAAAAATGGCTCATTGGTGCTGAGGCGTGACTGAGACCTGGTTATTATTCAGGACACCTGTTGTCGCAGCCCAGAAACAGATGTTGCATATACTTTCCCAGTTTGATGCTGGTCACAATTGGCAGCTGCTCCAGAGTGACAATGTTGCCAAAAAATTTGGTCCAGTGCTTTGAATTAGTGTGTTAGTGTGCTTGTAAGCATATATGTGCATGAGTTACATTATATGTATACGATAAACAAGGTGATAATTTGACATGTGTATGCCGTGTGTTTGCTGTGCAGGTCCAGACTGGCTGATTTCCACATGAACTGCCTGGTGACTCAGCACACAGTGAGCAGCTGTCCCAACGAAGACAATTACCAGGCCTGCTTGGCCTCCTACGCCAGGCTCATCGGTCAGTACGGCCAGGGCTCTGGGTGACACTGTGAGATGGAGTTGATGTGCCTGTGCCTGTGCATGTGTGTGTGTGTGTGTGTGAGAGAGAGAGAAAGAGAGAGAGAGAGAGAGAGAGATCCAGAGTGACAGAGTGAGAGAAATTGCAAGAGATTGAAAGAAATGCACATTTACCCCCCAACCCTGCAATATTTTTCTAAAAATTCAGATGCATGCCGAGATAAAGAGTGATGGTTCGAGGTCTGGAGGGAGAAACAGTGTGACAGCAGTCGACTCTGCCCTCGCTTATCTTGGTGGGTGGGGGCCAGTGAGGCTCTCTGGCTGTTTCCCTCCTGGCCTGAGATCTCCCCCAGTGCACTGGACTTCAGCGCTCTACTTGAAGTAATGAGCAAGTCGAGGCAGAGAGAGGGAGAGTTTACTTAATTAAAACACTTCATGGCCATCTGTTTGCTCATAGTAAATGCTCTTCGAACAGCGTGCAGAGGGTTTTGCGAGCACATTCTTCTCATGTTAGCTGAAGTTTGATTGCAGCACCTTGGTGATGCGTCGGCACGCTCCCTGGTGCTGGACAGCACACAAACAGAGTCCCACGTGCTAATTCACATGAAATCACTGCCTGTTCTCTGCAGAACGATCAGTTCTCAGGTAGGGATCTCACAAGAATCGATACTCAAGTCAATATTAAAATTTTGAAAATGATACCAATACAAGTGTTTTTAGTATAAACACAACTTGATACCTCACTCTCTGTAACTCAGTGTTCTTATTCTAATGTAGAGTTAGCCTTTATATTTAAATACTGATGAAGTTGCAGTTATGCTTTCAGGATTGTAAATGAAAATGAGAGCACATCATAATATTGTGTTTACCGTTACAGTAGGGCATTTCATACAGTTCCTTTAATTTGAAGTTAGTATTTTGTTAGGGTGCTTTCCTCTCTGCTTGAAAGCTACAGGCCTTGTAAGTCAGTGCTATTTTTTAATGCAGCCTGTATGTTTAAAGGTCCACTGTGCAAAATTGAAGTGAGGACTGTTTAGACTCAGCAACAAGCACAAAACGTGATGGTTGGGTCTACATGGTTCTCATTGTCAGCCTGAGTCACTGATAAATTCTGTGCTTAATCCACATGCTTATTTAGTCAGTTCTAAAAAGTTCTCACTTCGTGGGCAATTTTGCATAATGCACCTTTAACTACTTGAAACACAAAGTTTCTGCATACAAAGTTTTTGAATTAAAAAGTGAATGGTTTTTCTGTTTTTGCTGTGGTATCAAATCAAGTATTGAGAATTGTGGAAATTCACTGGTGATGGTATCAACTACCAAAATTCTTATAGAATTACCTCCTTTCAGTATCTGGAAAAGGTTTGTCCAGTTTTCACGTACATTTGATTGTGATTCATAAAGTTATATTCTAGAAATCCTAGTATTCTTTTAGTATTAGAGTAACAAGTATCCGTCACGCCTCCCCCACCATGTGCCATAAATCCTGGGGTATGAAGTGATAATATGCTGCGATGCCTCCTGGAATTCTCTGGAATGCACCGCAAAATGTGCACCTAACACCCCTGACTCCCGCTGAAAGCATCGACGCACAGAGATCCATTTGAAAAAAGTAAAATGTTTTGGTACAGTAATGCTATATCCAAACAACACACACAGCCTCTAAAGCGTCTACTTTGCAAACTATTCATAACATAATGGCCTCTTTACATCTAAAATAAGCATTACAGAACGCTTCACCTTCCTATAAACCTCAAATGGTGCAACCCCATTCCTATGACTAATATCCTGTTGTCCATTTTATATACTATTTGTAATAAATGTAGTCCATTATTGTCCATTAGTGACCTGCAACTGTTGTTCTAATGCATGTGTGTGTTTGTGTGTGTGCATGTGTGTGCGCATACGTCTGTGTTTGCGTGTGAACGCCCTCACAGGGACGGACATGACTCCCAACTACGTCGACAGCAGCTACTCCAACTGGACCGTCTCCCCATGGTGTACCTGTAAGGGAAGCGGGAACCAGGAAGAGGAGTGTATGAACTTCCTGCAGGATTTCACTGACAACACATGCCTGAGTGAGTTGTGCTGACACACAGACACTCTACATGCATCTGAAATGTGTTTTGTAACTGATAGGGGTCCAACAGTCATGTAATATTGATAGGAGAGCAAGTGTGTGATGCTGCAGTTACTCTTGCTGCCATGGTGCACTACAGCCCGTCCATGGGAAAAAGAGGAGACTTAGAGTGTGCCGAACTTCGATCTAATGCAACTTTAATGGTTTTATGTCAGATTCTGTTTTTCAATGTCTCAGAGCACAATGTCTTAGAGTGAGATAACTGTGGAGGTGTTATTGATGAGTGGATGGTGCGTTGGTGGTGGTAGGACTGGATGGAGATCGTAATTGTAGTTATAGGGGGGAAAATGGAATGAGGTGTCCGCTCCAACATTTCTTACTGTGTGAGTGTGCGGGGAATGAATGTGCATGAAAATGAGGAAAGGAAGGAAGGATGGAAGGAGGAAGGTAAGGAGTAAGCAATGATATTCATGGTTGGATGGATGGATGGGACTTCCTGAAGCCCTAATGAAAATTTTTCTGCTACACAGTTTGATACAACTTATCCACAGAAACCCACTTTGCCCACTGATTAAGTTGGAATTAAGTGTTCTTAGTTTCTCAGAAAAGAGTAATTTCTTATCTCTTTCTCATCCCTGCTTTGGGCAAGATCTGCCCAGACTTTAATACAAAAGAAACCATTTGCATGTCATTTTCGCATTCAATCTCAGAGCGTTAAAGGGCTTATCCCTTACAGGAGGAAGCTGTCATGAAAAAGAACAGATCTAGCACAAATGAAATAATGCAAGAACCTACAATACATATCATCTATACATCTAATGCATAACACGCTGGCTGCTGTATGACAGAATAGTTACCCGAAACATCCTTACACTTTTTCACTTAGAAGTGAAATATGGGGAGCTCCCTCCTTGCTATGGCGGAGCGTGCAGTGTCATCAGTGCTACAAGACACCATTGCCTTTAACATGTTCCATTGTGTGGATAATGCTTTCAGACCATTTCAATAGATTGCTGGGGTACCGTTTTAGCTGAGTGTGCAGGATGAGGGATGAGGCCGGGAGCTGAGGAGGCGTCTTGAAAAATAACACAAAATGCAGCATCTCCTCTCTGCAGTCAAGGGGAACAGCAGATAAACTACCATAGATGGAGCATTCGTACTCTTCAACACACTGGGGAGGAGAAGATACACAAAAAATACTCCCCACACAAGTATATGTATATACAGCATGCTAGACTAAACTACAGGTACATTATATTCCAAGCCTCACATGACCGCCATCACCACCGCCGTGATCCTACATGTCTCTTTTGGCCCTTTTTCATTCTGTTCCTGCAGGAGAGAATGATAGGATTCGCTTTCCCACATTCATTTTTCATACAGAGCGGCAAACCGAAACACATTCCAAAGAAAACCCATTTATTAGACAAATCATTTTTTACCCACACTCCTTTTCCCCACTCTGCCCTTACAAGTAAGAGCAACAGGAAACTCAAATTGATAGTTGGAAAGTTTAGCCACATGTGTGTGGAAGGTATGCCGCCCCCTCCCCATCCTCCACATAAAACACTGCCCATGAAAAGGAGTACATATTAGACTGATTATCCAAACATAGTCATCTCCTTAGCCTTGTTCTTGTTCTCTCCCCCTTTTCCCCCGTCCCTTACTCCATCTGTCCCTGCAGGTAGGGCATTGCAGGCTATGCCCAGGGGTTAAAGGAAAACTTATCCAGAGTCATTAAAAAATGGAATTGCTGTTGGCAATGAGCTTAATCACTCAGTGGAACATTTGGGTGCAGTAAAACATCCTCTGTGGAGGCCCTCCAGCTGACTAGTTTGATTTATGACTTTATTCCCCCATCTTACAGCGTCTGTAGGGGCATCGCCAGCTACAGTCGACCCTGACAAACAGATGCGTAACATCACATGTCTCAGCAGTAGTTCACCAGTTTTTCACTGCTAACAGTACAGTTGTTAGGCTTCAGCGGCCTGCTTTGTTCACTCTGTGCCTTTTATTTTCCAGCAACAACCCAAACAGTGAGCATGTAGCAGAATGAGAAACACAAGCAATGCGTCTGTGCGTGTGAATGCATGTGTGTGCATGTGCTTGTGTGCACAAATCTGTGTAGGTGGACATAGGGTGTGACAGAGAGATCTATGTGGGCGTGCTTGGGGAGCACTAAGGACTGTGTGTCGTCCATCCAATTATGTATGTGTGTTGCAACCATCCCATTTGTCCTTTTTGTGGAGGGGGAAAATGCCATTTCTCCTTTGTTTGGGAACATTTTGAATTTGATCAGTCACATAAATCTATTCAAAGTCATCTCTGTACGCTGACCTTATAATGGAGGTGGTTGCCAAGCAATTACATGCTTTGCCTTCTCTCTGGCTGAACAAAGAGAAACAAGCCTCGTGTTTTAAACGGATGAGCAGTGAAAAGGTACTCAGCCCCTATTTTACCATATCTAGCAGAAAAGCTGACTGAACAGGGATTTATCACATTTTTGCAGAGACTCACACATGCACTTAGACACAAAATTACACACATACATACATCTGCAGGCAGATGCGCGAGCACTCATACGCATGCACAGACGGCTGGCCTCTGTTCTGATTTATTTGCTGCTTTTAAAAGATTCCATTTCCAAGTGTGCAACTGCTTGATACTTACTGGCAAACAAATTGGGACTCATCAACTCGAGTGCAGACATTACGCCACTATTTGGTCAGCTTGTTGCAAATTGACCGAAAACGCTTGTTGCACCATAAAAGGTTTTTGTGACAACTCAAGGACATGAACCAAAGTTGTTTGTGTTTGACAAATTTATCCATCATGTTTCCACAGGACTCTCATAGAAGGATAATTACTGGCTTCCAAATTAATAGCATAAACATGTTGGCAATGCTAAAACTAAGATGCAGCTAAGAAAATTAAAAATACAAGGCTGCACTGGTATTTTTTAAGATAGCTAAAACTTACACAACCTCCCAAGTGGCAAATTTCACAAACAAATCTCAGATTGCTTTTTTGTTGTATACCTCTCAAGCTTACTGACGAAGCAGAAAGACTCCATACTCTTTTTACTCCTTCCCTCCCCCACCCCACTCCAGCCTCCCTCATTCCCTCTGTTGCCAAAGATTGGGCAGGGGACCAAGAAGTTGACTTAGAGCTGTCTGTCTGCTAGCTGGCTTCTTGTGAGGACGGCAGTCAAAAACAAATGACTTTATATCTCTGTCCCTGCAGGAAATGCCATTCAGGCCTTTGGTTATGGGACAGACAACATGCAGAACAAAGATGAGTCTGTCCCAGGCCCCTCAGCGACAGCGAAGGCGGGGCTGGACGGGTCGACAAGCACCTCAGAACCGCCCTATATCCCCAATGACATCCAGCCAGGGGACGAGGCACAAGGCAAGGTAATGGATTTGTTCCAAAAGCCTCATTGCAAGAAGCACTGACCAATGCAAATGTTAGATTTAAGTACAAAATGTTATATTTACTTGTATAATGTCATTATTTAGTGCATGTTTGTCAAGCAGGTGGGCTTGTCAAGTTGAAGGTCCATGAGTTCATCATGTCACATGCAGTTCACAGTGTTGTGTAACATTCAAACAGAAATGAATTATTTGCTGCTGGACAAATAAATACATACATTTCAAATATAATTTCCAGCAATTTTTGCATAAATTAGTTCAAGTGCACCAATTACGGTAAGAACCACAACATTCCTCCACTCCGCTTTCATAAAAGGCAGATTTTGTACAGTGGCAAATTCACAAGGCTCACAACGCAACCCCATTCACATTCACATCGCATTCAATCTCTATGCTTGTTAAAGCAATTGGCACATCGGAACAGACTTTTTGTGATAAGACAGTTTATGCTACACCCAAGATGATGACATTTGGTTGAAATATTATATTTCTCTCTGTC
>OMKZ01015047.1:14804-30659 GCA_900302535.1 Neoniphon sammara | reverse complement strand
AGGAACTGGCCTCGGAGCGCTTCACAGGACACACTGCCATCCTCCACCTGTACAGGAATTTCTAAACCACGGGCACGATCCTGTGACTACCTGGGCCAGCAGCCTGGAGAGCCAGGGGCACTCATATCCGGGGACAGTGCGGGATACAGCCGGCCAGAGGTAGAAGACAGGATGCTGCTGTGCCGTGGAGAGGAAGCTAGAGCCAGCAGGCAGGGAGCAGGTTTGAGAGCTTTACCTCAGCCTCACAGGACTCTTGCTGGACAGGAGGCAGAGGGGCGAGGGGGTGTATTCTCCAACTCACCCTTAGCTGCTCCGGTGTTTACTAAAGGTACGACAGACTCTGTACTAACTTCTCGGACAGACAGTCTCATTATTAGACCGTCACGTCTGCCAGTCAAAAACTCCATCTCAGACCCATCACCTGCCTTATCCTCCACTAACACCACAGACGTACTCAAAGACCAAAGAGCTGCCATCACAAGCAACCATCTAGGCTATGCCTCGCCCCTGCAGCAGCTGCAGCTCAGGGGCCGGGCCGACAGCCTGAAGATGGAAAGCAGGCAGGAGGGTGGGCTGGTAGCCAGGTCCTCTTCTTGCTCTGCCCCTTCTTCTAAACTGCCCATTCAGAGACAGCTACAGAGTGGAGCTGTCTCCTCCTCCTCTGGCTCCTCCGCTGCTAATGGAGCTGTAACCCTCAGGCCAAAGGTCAAAGAAAACACCAGTTCCACCAGCACCCCAGTACGGACCAACGGGGATCCTGTGCAGGGCGTGGAGGGACCCGACGCTACCGTAGTAGTCCTAAGGAGGGATAGAAACTCTGGATCCCAACCCATTCGCCATCCATCCTACATCTTGGCTGTGAATGACAATGAGGGAGCAGAGACTCACTCTAAGTCACCACTGTTGGTGAAGACGGGCTCGGCAGACGCAGGGGTGGGCTGGCTGTGTAATGACGTTCGCAGGGACCTGTGCAGCAGGAGGCTTGGAGACACACGGCAAACCTCTGGCTCCAAAAACCTGGATGACTCTCTGGATTCAATCCCCTTCATAGGTAAGACTGCTGTACCGTTCATATACCACCTCCTCTTACTTTATTTCCTCCTCTTGTTTGTATGGCAACAACATTGAGAGAGGAATCCTGGGAAAAAGAAACAGGCAGCATGTGTTCTGTGTGAGTGAGAAAGAGGTTTTCTGCGGGTTGTGAAGATCAAAGCATGCTTACTGTAGGGGTATAAATATAGAACTGTACCAAATTCGCACCATCTTTTTATAGCGCATATCCAGCTTGGACTGAGGATATTGGAATGCTGTGACATAGATTTGCACCATAATTGTGTAATATTTTCATTAGCTAGAGGGTTTTTTTGTATTTTGAAAGTGTATCAGGAGTTTCACATGCTCTAATTACTCTAAGCCCTCACATGAAAGAGGGAGAAGAGCTGAAGAACTGTGTTGTAACATTTTGCATCCAGTTAGGCACAAGGCTATACAGTCTGCCATTTTCTGCATCCAAATCCATGCAAGTGGAATCTGTCATGTGGGAATTGGCCTGTTGGAATCGCAATACTGTTACATTAAGAAATATTTCCTACTTGTAGGTGGGGCCATTTGGTTATATTTACAGCTGTGTAATTAAAAGCAAACAAAAAGATGTGTAATTAGTTGTTTGTTTATCTAATCTTGACAGTGCTCTTATCTTTACTGCCTGCTTTGGTACTCCCGATGGAATCAGACATTTTGAACAAAAGAGATACTGTCACTTAACTTACTGCCAGTTAATTTCTGTATTGATCATGATGAATGACGTTATGACTTTACATTATCACCTGGAAATGGGTATTTAAAGATGGTGTCATAGCTACTGGAAAATTTATTTAAAAATTTCAAAAGCTTTAAAAAGCATTTGTTAAAACAGTGTTGGATCAAATAAAGAACTTTTCCCTGATTTTAATACACACATTCCTCAGGCTATAGCCACGACCAAACTGTTATCCAAGTATGCAAATGCTAAAGGAAGTGGGTTTCTTGAGGGGAATTGTCACTTTTCCCAGAGTGCTTGTGGTGTTTTTAACTTGAGATGACATCATGTCAGGCATAGGATTATGTGACAGTGTACCGGAGACGACCATGACGTATTCACTTTTTGGCGTCTGAATAGGGAGGCACAGAAACATACAAGCATATATACACACACACACACACACACATACAGACACACATACTCATTCATTGTATCTCTTTATGCCCCCCTCCCCTCCTGTAAATGTCTCATGTATCCCGCAGTGTTGTACACTGAGGGAAACGTAAGAACATCTCGGTCTTAACACGCTGTGACATAACAGAGAAATGAGAACATTCTGCAGCAGTCCGCTTCAATTACATTTTATAGTACTATTCCAAAAAATACATTAAACAACTGCCACATTATGTGCCTGCCAAATCTGCTGCACTGGGAAGAGAGCATAACTCGTACCCCTGAAGTACATGCAGTATGTCACGTCTCTACCTGTCTGCTGTGGACAAAAATCCTGGCATGTCTTTGGTTTTTCTCTGAGAAACTAAATTAATTCAAACACGATTAAAGTGTGAATGGAATGGAGCTCCAGATTTACTTTTTTTTTTTTTGGTCTTTAGTGAGAGGTTTCTAATTATAGTTGATTGGAGGTTTTGTTAGTTCATTTTGAGGTGGCCTCTTAAGTATCGTTTTCAGGTCTTGTATCTGTGCCAACTCATTCGCAGACGTCCCGCAACAAGCTTGAACTTGACCCTCCATCACCTGTTGCATCCTTATGGGTGACTCATCACCAACCAATGAGAGGAGCTCTTGTGTTTCTTAGTGTCCCACATCCTACAGGGGTAAAATTTAGCCTCTTGCATTACCCTTTGCCTACAAATGTACCTCAGCTCTCCCTTTATACATGCATAGTGTATGCATCTGTATCCACAACATTAGGTTTTTCAGTTTTCTGTATTTGAGACCAGCAGTGTACTGCACTTGTTCAAGAATATGAAGGGAATATATTAAAACAACAGTCATATTTCATATTAACCATGTGCTGACTCATATTTAATTTCTGGCCACACTTTACCCATTGTAAATTTTATCATTCTGTGACTAACAATTGCTTCTATTGTTCTGCATCTTCTGTTAAAAGGATGTCTGAAACTGACAGCTCCTTAAAAAAGTAAATTGTAATTGTATGTGTCAGACATCAGTGGTTGCCGCTGTTTTCCCAGAAACAGATTTTGTAAATGATTGAATGAAGTAGACGGCATGTGCCTGACTTGGCAGAAATGAAGTTTGCAGTGTCATGGGAGCAGTTTGTGAGGTTTGAGGGGGGAGAAATCTCACTGCAGTAATTTGTACACCGAAAAGCGGATCAGATGTTTCATATTAAGTTGTACCATTGAATGTCAAAGATTTTGCTTCAGCACTTAGGCACTTGGAGGAATGTAATCATTTCGATCTCATGTGTGTTTTCTCCTGTTTTCCTGGCAAAGCTTTTTTTTTCTTTGGCATTGAATGCAGCGTGGGTTACTCACAAAGCTGAATAATTGTGACATATACACTGCCCAGAAGAAAATCATCATACTAACAATCAGGGCCTGAAATTATCCCACAAAAAATGTCAGGGCATAATAATTTAGAGGTCTAATGGCACCGACTAGGAGGTGTTTTGCAACCAGCCTGCCATTACGAGACAATGAGTAAGTCGTGCTGTGTGTAACAGTTGACATAATGATGTGAATTTCCTGTCTCATTTTCTCTGGACTGACTAAAATCCAAAGCTAAATACAATCTTAACCCTGCCCCCCTGAATTTAGATCAATTTAGCTTTAAGAAGACAGTTTTTGAACGTAGTGTAGTTTGTATATTTGGTTTCACAGCCACTGGATCTAATGATTTTGTCCATTGTACCTCTCTCATTTGCGTTTAGGGCTTGCCGTCTTGATATCAGAGTCAGTGACGTCTTTTTGGTCTGACGTCAGGTCTTGTCTGTGAATGATGTAATGTTAGCTAACTTTCTCTCCTGTGTGTGTATGTGAGTGTGTTAAGAAGGAAAGGTGTGTGCTTGGTTATCTGTGTGGAAACGCCCATTGACTGACTGACTGTGTCTCTGTCTGCATCACTTTGTCGGACTTGTCTTTGCATCATGTGTCCTTATCATAGCTCTTTATTGCTGTCTGGCCGTACAGTACATTCATGCTGAGATAGCAGTGATGAATTAGACGTTGACTTTGGATGAATTGGCCGGAAACAGTCATTATCTGACTTTGTGCCACAGCTTCAGAGAAGTTGAATGGAGGTGAATCCTGACTAATACCATCCTCTCTTCAAAAAGTCCAGTTTGCTCTTGTTCAGCACCATAACTCTGTTCTCACTGCTCTGTTTCCACCCCAGATGAACCGTCCAGTCCCAGTATTGACCAGGACAGCGCACACATTCCTGCCTCTGCTGTGATATCTGGAGCACCCATCATCACCACCATCCCACCCAGCCCCACCTCGCCCTCCCCTCTCATTCGGCGCCAGCTGTCACACGACCAAGGTACTTGCAGATCAGGCTGCCGTCAATTCCTGTGCTTGAATTACGCGTAACGGACAGTTGCAAATAACTATTCGACCCTCTCTTAATAGATTCTCTCCGTCTCACAATTATTGAGTCAGATTCTGGTACCAAAACGGAGCGGTCGAAGTCCTATGATGAAGGTCTGGATAATTACCGGGAAGAAGGCAGAGGGTGAGTTCTGTGTGTCTAAGAGTCTTAATCTGGGATGAAAGTTTATTGCCCCAAGCTCATTATGCAGCATCTCTCAAATATAGATATTCCAGTTTATGAAAAGGTCTTTTCATTTTGTTTAAGAAAAAAATCTATTCACCCATTATCTCTTACAAAGTACCATAATTCTAATTTTGAGCAGTTAATCAATTATTCCCCTTTATCAGATGTTGGATATCTCATTTTGGAATCAAAGTCCTCTATTGTATTTCACACTACGCTTCACTTGTACTCATCTGAGAATAATTTTAGCTCTCTTTTGAATATCATTATTTTTTCTGTCCCATTCAGGAGATCATTAATACCTGGTCTGAAGGGTCATAAGAAGGTGAGTCCAATCTGCTTCACATATCAAACAGGAGTTGGTTTGTCAGTGCAGTGCCACCCTTGATTATCTGCCACGTCACTTTGGTTTATCTGCATTTCCAGCCTGTAGGTTTGTCAGCTGATTGACTCACACCCAGAAGATAAAGCTCCTCTGAAAGGCTTCTATCAAACTTGAATACATTATGGAAAATAGGAGCCGCTGTAAAAGCAATTTTGTATAAAGGCTTTTCATTATGTAATCAATATAAAAGGTATAGGAAGCTTATTAAGTGCCTGGTTGTCAGGTCACATGTGCTCCAGTTAGCTTGCTTCTCTTGCAGATCTCCTACTGTCAGAATATAAAAGAAAACTGGGGCGACTTGAAGCTGTTTTTGTGTATTTATTTGAACCGTTATTTATCCAGGGAAATTTGACTGGGCATGTACGCCGTTCATGCTGCTTCACTCACCTGGGAGCCGCCCAGTACAAACACAGTCTCACTACTAACCGCTCAGCAGCTTGACTGGAGCACTTGGGTTTTAAGTGCCTTGGCTTAGGGCAGCTCAAAAGTAGCTGCTAAGTGTGAAGACAGTGTTTCCAATTCATTTTCCCCACCCAGATTTCTCCACCTGGACCGGGTGTTCAAACTAGCAAACTTCAGGTCACAAATCTGATCTTCTGGTTTCCAGGCCTTCATTGCCCCCAATATAATAATTTGCTGCAGCACTAGAAAGACCAAGCTGTTGTCAGTCACCAGTTTGTAGTTTTAGCATTGAATTATCTTAGCTTTCAGAAATGTACCCCCATGTATTTCTGTACAAACCAGTGTGATTTTCAGAATTACGTAAGGAAATTGCGGCTATGATTGTATTTACACGCTTCAACCGATGGTACCCTGGCTCTCTTTTAGACCGTATTTAAAGCTTCTTTTAAAGCAGCACTTCTTATCTATCCTCTCAAACCCAGCAGCCAGGAAAAGAAAAAAAAGACAAATACTTTATTGTTTCATCATGTAATCAGAGCATCATGTAAACAGGGCATTAGACCTCCAAAATCCATAAGTTGTTCTGTTAAAAAACTAGGTTAAGGTCTGTGTAACCTTGTTTCGTGATCACAGGCTGTGGACAGGTCGTCAGAAGATTCAGGGTCCAGGAGAGACTCTTCATCCGACGTCTTCAGCGACGCCACCAAGGAGGGTTTGCTGCATTTCAAACAGCTTAACACAGACAAGAGCAAGGTGTGTACTGTCTACACACGCTCCTATCACCCACTCACCTGTCACTTGATCCACTCACACACACGCTGACATGTAACTTATGCATGCGCCTGCACACACACACACAAATAAGGGGTCAAAACATTACATGACCTATGACATCATTTATAAACTGTAGTGTCCTGATTTTCAGAGTGTATCCACTTACCTCTGTCTGACTGGTTTCTAATATGCTCTACTGTATGTTTCAATTGTTTGACCTCTTAACTCCCCTCTGACCTCGTTGTGTGTAACCCCGTCAACAATGGCAACAATAGTCATGTTCTTGACATGACTTAGGAGAGATTACAGTTTAATTCCTTCCATTCTCTTTACAAAAAAAACATCTCATCCTCCCCACCTGTCTCTGCAGCGTGTTGGAGGAGGTATGCGGCCCTGGAAACAGATGTACGCGGTGTTGCGAGGCCACTCCCTCTGCCTGTACAGAGACAAAAAAGAGGGGCAGGCCCACGCCAACTGCCAAGCGGTGGACGAGCCTGTGCCAATCAGCATCAAGGCCTGTCTGATTGACATCTCCTACAGCGACACAAAGCGCAAGAACGTGCTGCGGCTGACCACATCGGACTGCGAGTATCTGTTCCAGGCCGAGGACCGGGAGGACATGCTGGCCTGGATCAGAGTCATACAGGAGAACAGCAACCTGGATGAGGAGGTGAGAACCGTGAACTCACACACAGAACAGTGATGAATGATGACGCACAGAGAAGCAGAGATACACAGCAAAAACTTTTTTGTCAGTTTTGGCAGATTTTGTTCAGATGGAGTGTTTACTATCTACAATGTGTCAATAAAAGATCACCAACAACTTATATTATTAGGCATATAATGAAGACATACTGTTTATTTATGTTAGGTGCTATATGGATCAGCAGCAGTAGGCTTGGGTGAAACCCCAAATTTAATATCATGATATCTCATCAAAATATCACAATATTTTTAATACTGTCATTTACACAGAAAGCATTTTATTTTACTTTATTTTAATTGTACTCTAAATTGTACTAAATTCTCCCAAAATATTTTTTTATATGAAAAGCCATTGATCAAAATTTTCATGCATGTAATCAAATTACCTGCACAGTATTATTGTTACCTCAACTGTTGCATAGTTAACTTTCCCTAGCTACAATTTACCAAACTAGAATATTGTACTGCAGAAAATATTGCATATAGTTGCAAATGTCACAATATTTGATAATATCAGATGTCCGCCCAAGCCTGAGCACCAGTGATCAAATATGGGTCACACAAGTGTGCCGTAAACTTTATATAACACTTCCTACCCTGCTGTGTCTTAAAATAGGCTATCGACACCGCAGGTCCTCCTCCATTAGAAATCTAAGCCCCTCTTTCCCCTATTCTGAGCCTCTGACTGCTCCACGTCTTTACTATGCATTCCAACGGCCTTACCTCTGTCACCTGATAGCAGCAGGTTATACAAAGATCTGCTGGTGTATGGCCTGTTGATGGGCAGGAGGGGGGCTGGGCTCCTGTTGCTGATGAGTTAACCATCATCTTTTGTGTCTACTGTCCTTTCTCTTCACTTCCTCTTTCCCTTCCCTCCTTTTTTTGCCTCCTTTTTTTGTTCTTTTTTTAGAACGCAGCCTTCACCAGCCGTGACCTCATCAGCCGGAAGATCAAGGAGTACAACACCTTGATGAGGTAAGCAGGGGAGGGGGAGAAGAGAGAGAGGGAGGGGGAGGGGAGGAGAGACTTTGGAGACACTTTGGTGGACTTCACAGTGCTGCACAGATTGAGTTAGAGATTGGATGCTTGTCGACCGGACTCATTTTTGTGTTTGCGTTCATGTCTGACTCAGCCCGACAGGCAGCAAGACAGAGCCATCGCCCAAACCGTCACGCCAGTCACTGAGCATCAGACAAACACTGCTGGGAGGGAAAGGAGAGACCAAAGCAACAAGTCCGCACTCACCCAAACCTGAGCAGGAGAGGAAGAACATGCACAAAGGTAGGAGAGCATACCTGGAAGCAAAACTGTTTTCTCTGAGTGAGACACTGACATTTCGTGAGTTTGGAAGATCCCGTCTGGTTGAAATGTAATTTGGAGATATTGAGCATCAAAGATTGGACATACTAGCTTGTGACACACTTTCTAATTTAAAATATACAAGGTTCCTGTGGTGATGGGATTTCTGGAAATTAATTCTATTTTAAAAAGTCTTCTCCAGACAGAAAAAGCTGGGCAATTTAATAAATTCTTGGGACAAGTCATTGAATTTTGTCAACTCAGTTTTAAAAATTAGTTAGTAATTGCATACAAAATTTAAATTTTATCTTCCGTTGTATTTATATTATGATCTCGTAGAATAATAAACTTCATGGTCTTTGAATCTGAAGTGTTTAAAATTTTGGTTAAGGGAGAAAAAATCTCATGCATATATAGGTCACAGAAACTCAACATTTTAGTTATGGAATGTTATGGAATTTTACATTGGACACGAGTAGGAACCCTGAAATATACAACATATATTTTTTTCTGTTCAGGTAATGTTTGCATTTTTGTCATGGTATTTTTTTCTTTCTGCTCCCAGATGACACCAGCCCGCCAAAGGACAAGGGAACATGGAGGAAAGGCATCCCAGGCCTGATGAGGAAACCCTTTGAGAAGAAGCCGCCTCCTGGGGTCACGTTCGGAGTGAGACTGGACGACTGTCCTCCTGCACAGAACAACAGGGTAGGGCTCACAAACTCATGAATGACGCTAATTACATTTGCACAGTCCTTAAATGTAATACAAACAACCACTATCAAATTTACCTCGACTTTAATTGGTATAATAGTGGTGGCCTAGGGTACGTCCAAAAATCTAAATCTTCTTTCTGTTTGTTGTAGTTTGTGCCTCTGATCGTGGAGGTTTGCTGTAAGCTGGTGGAGGAGAGGGGGCTGGAGTACACGGGCATCTACAGAGTCCCCGGGAACAACGCTGCCATCTCCAACATGCAGGAGGAGCTCAATAACAAGGGCATGAATGACATCGATATCCAGGACGATGTGAGTGTTACTTGATCGATCTTCAGCCGCTTTGTGTTCCCTTCCTGCCGAGTCACGCATTCCGTTCAGTGCTATTCTTAATTTATTTGGGATAAATATAACTGTGGACTGAAAGATTTCCGGGCTCTACTTTGATGTAGATGCCTGCATACCGACAAGCTGTTAGCTATGTTGAATCTTTTGACATTATCCTCACAGTGCCCTTGTTAAGTACGTGCTACTGACTTATGACTTGTGCATTTTCATCACGTTTTGCACATTTAGCTGATGGGTTTATGCACAGCAGCCTACACTGAATGCAACAGTAGAATAAGCATCTGTTTTCATATCACAAACATCACAAGCAACAAATAGAAATCCAGTTGTCAGGGCCACAGCATTGTTGTAATATGTAAAAAAATATTCCTGCGAACTTACAGTGATCATACATAATGGAGAATTTTCCACATTGGTCTCATTTGCTGCAATTTCCTATCTCACCTTAATCTCCTGTTTGGCAGAAATGGAGGGACCTCAATGTAATCAGCAGTTTACTGAAGTCCTTCTTCCGTAAGCTTCCTGAGCCTCTGTTCACCAATGGTAAGTTGGTTTTCCTTAAAAGATCACGGCAAAGTGTCTGTGTGCCATCTAGTGGCTTGAAGTGAGAGTTACAGCCTGATAAGACCTTGATGTCTGTTGTAGACAGATTAGATTTTCATTGTCCATTTCTCCCTGTAGATAAGTATGCAGACTTCATAGAGGCCAACAGGATAGAGGATCCAGTGGAGAGACTCAAAGTGCTCAAGAGGCTGGTGGGTTTCTTAAAAAAAAAAAACATTAATTAATTTGTTGGTCACTTTCTCTTTCCACAGCTTTAGTATCATAATGTGTTTTCTCTGTTTTCTTGCAGCTTCATGAGTTGCCAGATCATCATTATGAGACCCTCAAATTCCTCTCAGCTCACCTGAAAACTGTGGCCGAAAACTCTGAGAAGAATAAAGTGCGTCACATGGTGGTTTTATTCTATCATATGTAAACAATTTATAGTTATTCTGTAAATGCACCGTATACTCTTGGTTTGAGTCCTATTCTCTGTGTGTGTGTATTTTACAGATGGAGCCAAGGAACCTAGCCATCGTTTTTGGCCCGACTTTGGTGCGAACCTCAGAGGACAACATGACCCACATGGTGACACACATGCCAGACCAGTACAAGATAGTCGAGACGCTCATTCAAAATGTGAGCACCATTTTTTCATATACTTTCTTGAGTGTTAAAATAGATTCCAGTATGCATAAATATTTATATTTTTTATTTTATTTTCTTCCAGTATGACTGGTTTTTCACCGAGGATGGCAACGGAGAGCCAGTGGTGGGTACAGGCGTCACTGCCATAAAATTTTCTTCTTTCTGGCTCTGTCCTGTCTTAGCTCTGTCTGAAGAAGTTTTTAAAACAACAAAAAGGATCATCAGTGAATATGGGTTTTCTCGTGGTATCATATTGCTACATGTTGTTTAAACCTGTACTATATATTACCCATTAAAGTTAACAGATATCTATATCAGAAGTTAACAGATAATCTATTTTCTTATGTGGTTTTTGGTATTATACCATCCTGTCAACATTGTATGATTCAGTTTTAAGAAAGGTTTGTGCAATAAAGAGGAGGAGTTATGTGACCAAAATGACCAAACCAGCATGGCATGCTCCTCATCTAATCATGTATCAAGAATGGAAAGCATGCCTGATAGCATTGTCAAAAAAAGAATACATTTTCTCTTTGGGCCTGTCAACTTCCTGCATATTAAAATGACATTTAAATATTATTATTCCCATAGTAGCCATTAAGACTATAAATGGTGCATAGGTTCAAGGGTACCAGCTTTAGTACCAAACACTTTGCTTCCTCATTTGTTTTTTGTGAAGAAGGGGCTCTTAGCTCAAGCAACTAGGGTGCAAAAATGTGCAGATCGCCTTCTCAGAGTGATGTTGTCACTGTGTCCCTCCAGACTGTGTCCCAGGAAGAGAGTGCAGTGGAGTCTCAGCCTGTCCCCAACATCGACCACTTGCTCACCAACATCGGCCGTACGGGAGCTTCGCAGGGTGAAGTATCAGGTAACGCGCTCCCTGTGGCAGAGCAGCTCTGTGGTGGGTCAACCTTTCTATACCTTTCCGCTGCTGAGAACTGTGGTCATGGAGGGACCGGTGTCTGTCAGGCTGTGTTGTACTACAATTAGATCTAATAACAAATGTCGATGGATAATGAATGCTGCTTCCTCCCTTAGAACAAGCTTCCCTTGCTTCTTTGGCTGTTGCCATTAGATAGAAATGTCTATGGCTACCCATGACTCAAAATGCCCGTGTGAGTTTGAGTGGGCAAATTATTTGAATCGCTTTTCCATTCGCTCAGTCTGTGTGACGTGAATGGAAAAGGGATGGAATAAATTGTCGCGCTTCTTCATTTGCTTTCAATGAGATCTCCCTTCCTTGGTATTTGTTAGTCTCGCAGAGTTTAATAATTCCTTGTCTGCCTTCAGAGCAGGCACCTAAGAGTCCTAGATCTCATTTTCTTTCTTTAATCATCCCTCTGCCCTTAATACCTTCTTTTGGTCAAACTCCACTGCTGGGCTGTGTGTACTCTCTGAATACTTACCCTCTTTTCCCCTCTTTCCTTGATCCTGCCTACTGTTGCACTAACACGGCATGTTCTTTCCCAAAGACGTCAAAAGTAGATGTTTTTTACAGTGAAAGGCGACCTCTGATTCCTCTGTCTCTAGTGAGGCTCTGTCGGGTGTCCTAAAGGCTTTCCCAGCATTCACACATACTGATCTTGACACAGGCCAAGTGGGAGGAGTCTATCACACCATGATGTCACTGATGGACTCTATAATGTCCGTGATGGACAGCTGGAACTGTAGGAAGAAGGAGGATTGTTGCCCCCAGTGTAGCTGCCTAGTCTGCAGAAACCCGCGGTTCTTTTAAGCTCGAGAAAATGCCAAAGAGAAATGAGAAAAGGCGTTTAAAACAAAGAAACCGTGACAAAAGGGGACGCAGAGCGGCTACACGGTACTGTACGCTGTCCGGTGTTGTGGGTTTTCTATCAGAATATACCTTACGCAGGCCGGTGCTACTGTCTGAAAGGCTCTCCGCTGTCTCTCCTCACTGTCTCGCAAGCTTGCCAACAGGAGAGATAGCATGGTATGGTTTCAACCCCGGGCTTCTGCCTCACCAGTTCAATGTGCACTTGCATACTGTGCCACCATCTGTCTGAAGGGGTGTGTAGGGGGGCTTGGCTATGTCACAAAAACAAAACAAAGCAAATTTTAGTCAGAAATGAAAACTGACATATATTCATATTTATCAAAGGGCAGCAGTGGATTGATTGTAGGTTTTCCTTGCTGACACACTCTTTCTCACGTAGCGTCCTCTCTTTTCATAGCTAGCCCCTCTGTGACCCCCCTGTCACTTCTGTTACTTTTCTTTTTCTGTTCCTCCATAGCCGTCTATGTCATCACCGTGTCACTGTTGTCATGGCAGCACATGTCACCACATTTTGCAGCCTTGTCATCTCCTTAAATTCAACTAAATGAACAGCACAGTCAGTATCTGTCTGTTTTGATCAGGCTATCTTTGACTGTTAGATTACTTTTTGTGTGCAAATAAATGAATACCTTCAACTTTGACAATAACTGCACTACTAGTTATATAAAATGAAAAGATAAAATTTTAGATAGGGCTCCTGTCTGTTCACTTGGACTTGTTTTTAACACATTAATACATGCGAAATCACTGGCCACTCTTGCTCTGCATGGCACATTATCTGTTGCATTCTTCTTCTGCTGTTAAATGCACTATGCGCTAAATTTATATCCATTGCCAAAGTTGCACTCAGTATCCTCAAGAAACCTGAAGAAATGTTGAAGGTTTTTGATCATAGCGTCTTCTGTTTCTATTACCTGCTATTATGAAGTGTCTTCTGTGTCTATTTTTGACTCTCAAACTTCCTTTACTTTGACTCGAAGCTTGTATGTGTGTCAGAGTTGGGAAAGAACTACCCACGCCCTGTCAGTGTGGATCTGAGTGTAACGTAGAGCTCATCTGTATCTTTGTGCAGCATGGCCTGTGTATTTCTTCATCCATCCAGTTCTGTGGTTATTCACCTCACGTTCCTCATGGTCCTTCTCATCAGCGTGGTTCTCTCTTGTCCTCTTTTTTCTCCTTCATTTTCTCATGTTGTGCTTCCTAGATGATTCCATCTGTGTTTTAAGATGATCTGACTTCTCCCTTTCTTCTTCTCTCTATTCCACACAGATTCACCGACTAGTGACTCGGCTAAATCCAAGGTGAGTGTGTGTGCCCAGTCTTACTTCTCTCAGGCCATTGGTAGTGTAGGATAACAGGAGGTAGGTGACTAACATTAAACCCCACCTACAGTGAAGATCAACATCAACATAGTATACACTTAGACAAAAGACAGGTCGTGTTTAGTCTGTCAGCACTGACCAGACAAAGCCTGTAACCAACTGCGGAAACACAGCTTTTCATATCAGTGACCATGTATGCATTTGAAATTGCTTCAGTATCTACATGTCTGAATGTCCTGCTGAGTAACTTTATTATTTGTGCCCGGATATCTAATCACAAGCAACTATATAATCCTGAGCTTGAGGGGAGAGAAACACAGAATGTGTTGGTATAAAAGGCTAGTGCTTTTTTTATATCATTGCACTGCTGTTATCTGGCTGCTTTCCTTCAGCTTTGATGCCAGTCATGACAGAACCTCAGCCTCGTCCTGCAAAATTATTTGAGTTAATGCTTTGCTGTTGCTCCTCTTGCTTGTGCTTCCAGGCTGGCATGGATACAATACTGTGCTCCCTGTCAATAACGCCCCTAATGTTCCTCTCTCTGTTCACTTCTCTGGTTTGTGGTGCTTCAGAGGAACAGGTGGAGTACAGATTGGCGTTCTCAGGCAGGGATGAAGGGTGTTTTCGTCTTTGTTTGCTGTGCTCCTTGTGATTTTCAGCAACAGAAATATTGACTTTTCTGTTCTTCTGTTCTCTCTCTCTCTCTCTCTCTCTCTCTGTCTCTTTGTGCAGGGTTCCTGGGGCTCAGGGAAGGACCAGTGCAGCCGAGAGCTCCTGGTCTCCTCCATCTTTGCTGCAGCCAGTCGGAAAAGAAAGAAGTCAAAGGAGAAGCCGCAGCCTAGCAGCTCAGATGATGACCTAGACGCAGTGTTCCCCAAGAAGGAAATCCCTGGCCAGAAGCCAAAACACCATGGCCTCCAGACCGAGGTGCAGAATGAGACCCGTCCTGGTCCGAACGCAAAGCAACAAGTAAGAGCAGAAGACAGGAAGGAGAATGGAAGAAGTGTGGAAGTGACACCTAAGACCAAGAGAGAACACAGAAACTCTTTCTTCCTGAAGGAGAAGACTCCGTCCAGACAGCCATCCCCCTCGCCTTCTCCATCCCCAAATCTCTCAGGCTCTCCCAGCGTCAGCTACCAAACAGCCCCTCAGGGGAAGTCCTCTGTGTCTGATCCACTGTCTCAGCTCGATGAAAACACCTCGGACCTTGGAACCATGAGCTCTGGGGCCTCGGTGCCGAGGTCACGGCCCAGAAAGTGGACTTCAGCAACATCTGCTGACTTGCCTGCAGCAGGAACAGGCTCAGGGCTTGGAGGAGGGGCCGGGGCGTCTGCTGGTGCTGAGGTGAGCTCCATAACCTCAGATTACTCCACCACTTCTTCCATCACTTTCCTGACTGGAGCAGAGTCCAGTGCCCTCAGTCCTGAGCTGCAGGGTGGGGAGGAGGCGGACGATGAACGCAGTGAACTCATCAGTGAGGGACGACCTATGGAGACGGACAGTGAAAGTGACTTCCCTGTGTTTGCCCCAGGCGGAGGCAGCTGCCAGTCCACACCCTGCCCAGAACAGAACCAAACTGAGCATACGGCTCAGGAAAAGACTCAACCAACAGGTGGGGCAGCTGAGGGAAGCACCACCCCAAAAATGGAGGCACGGCGTCTCTTTCCGTCCCACAGGCTGATTGAGTGCGACACCCTCTCCAGGAGACGGTCTCTAAGACAGAAAACAGACAGTGAGTCGTCAGTGGAGGGTGTTGCTGGCAGCGTGGAGCGAAGTGAGGGCAGAGCAGAGTCTTCCACGCGTCTTTCCCGTGTCCTGGAGGTGATGAAGAAGGGACGGTCCACCGGCAGCCTCAGCTCCTCCTCCCGCAGTGAGTCGGAGCGCCCCGAACCAGCCTGGCGCCTCAAGATCACGGAGCGGCTTAAGTTCAGGTTGCGAACGTCTGCCGATGACATGTTTGGCATGGGCGCCCACAAGAGCCGCACCCCTGACACCCGTGGTAAGAAGAAGAACATCCGTAGGCGGCACACAATGGGCGGGCAGAGAGACTTTGCAGAGCTGGCGGTCATCAACGACTGGAGAGAGCAGGGCGGGGTGGACCAGGCGGCTGAACTGTCGGCCGTGGATCGCCTCAAGCC
>OMKZ01015046.1:0-14648 GCA_900302535.1 Neoniphon sammara | reverse complement strand
AGTGATGCCAGGGATTCAGCAGCAGCAGTGCAGTGCATCACTACAGCACCTTCCACATGGGAACACTGGATATGTTGATTTTTTTTGTTCAAATTACCATTAGCTACCACTGAGGTATTTTTCAGGCACCTATTCTGCAGTTTACAGGATCACATAAATAAAAATGTATCTAAGCTCTGCAGATCACAGGACCCATCCTCTTGTGCCTTCACAGTGCAGTTATTAAGTTGCCAGAATGACGAGACAGGCAAAATGCTCTTAAGTAAATTGTGAAAGCATATCAAGAATATACAAACTGTCATTTTGAAAGTGATAAGCTACGAGCTTGATTTTCTTTGTCACAGCAGTGCTGCTACATTTTCCAAGGTGTCAGAATTTATCTGCCAGCAGCAAACTCCTTGAGAGCTCTGCAGTACTCAACAGAAGAGAGAAGTTATATCCTGGCCATGATTTAAGTGGATGATGCACATCCTTTCTTTAATAAGAGGACCCTGACAGACTTGTCCCTTGGCCTGTGCAAGACTTCCACAGCATTTCTGCTGGCAGAGCTCTCAGCAATCTAACCACACAATCTGAATGGATACTAACAGCATTTCAGTTTTTGGATGGTCTTTTAGCACAGGGAATGGCTGCCAATTAATTTGTGATGTTTTCATGGAAATAAGAAAACTAACAGCAAAGTCAACATTTCAGTGAACATCCTGGTATATGTGACTGTGACAGATTATACCGACAGCTCTGTCACTGCATTATGCATAATGATGCAAACATGATAATGCAAACATGTTCGACTCACCATCCAACTGTGGCTATATATAATAACTTAATATTTTCCCTGCTTCATTCAATAAATATAGAAGATGGAAATTCCAGCCCCCCCGCCCCAATTAATATACAGCTGAAATTTATGATCTTGGTCTAGCTTCTCTGTAAAAGCAAAATTTAGTTCAGCATCCTTTAATATCTCTACTGTCAATATCAACCAGGGATTAATTAGGAGGTCATGTAATCTATCTCTACCTGTCCACCACCTCCCCCTTCCTCTCGCGTGCGATCATGTCCAGCAGGGTCTGTCGGAGGTGATCTCTGATGCAGCCGTAGCGAACCACCTGATCCCTGAAGATGATAAGACCCAGGTTGTAGACGTTCTCTACATTGTTCTGCTGTACGTACACTCGGTCCTGCAGGCCAGACACAAGGAAAGGAAAGACAATTCATGTTTACACTTCAATGGACCACAGTGGAAATAATGTTTTTTTCTTCTTATCATCCTCGATGGCCTTTCATCTATTAAACTATGCTTTTTTCTGTACCCATTTGAAGAGGGTTTAGGGTCAACCTGTATTTAAACTGTACAAAATTCTATCTATCATCAGATGTATAAGCCCCTTGCATCAAACTAACTATTGTGCTCCATGTTACTGTGGTATGGTAGTATAATTTCTGCGGTACTTAACAGAAAACTGATCTATTTACTGAAATCTCATTTTAAATGTTTTATCAACATCAATTCTAGTTTCAATGGCACACTCATTTGGCAAGTCCCGTTTCAAAAGTAAATACAATGTGATCACTCTTCTGCTTTCAAAACTGACATCTGTTCACACACATAACCAACATTAGTAAAGGCAGTAGTGGGTTGATCATCAAATACAAATAAGCTTCTTTGGTAATATGATGCAAATATGGCCATCAGTGCTTGATTTCCACTGTGTAGTTCTCACTCACAGAAAATAGAAACCAAAGCTATCGCTAGAGGTCTGTAAGCAACATGTTTTGCTCATAGCTGGTGTGCTAAGCACCTGATACATGCTCCGTTCAACATCTGGTGTGTCTGGGGCTTTGAGGATACTTCTGTTTTTAAAATGCTGTATAGACCCATCAACTAATCAATGAAAGCCAGCCCCACTTCTTAAGTACGCCTGAGTACAGACTCCTGAGCAAGATGTTTTACCCTTGTTGTAATCAGGGAAGGAATAAGAACATCATAACCAGTATTAACTTAAGATTCTGTGACGTTCTCCTCCCTACAGCCCCTGGTAACTGAGCTGAGTTGCTGAGAATGGCCAGACCCACTGAAAGCCATTTCCTCTGTATCTATTTTAATGAAAAGCCTTGGTGGCAGGCTGTCGAAACGCATTTTCGTACAAGAACGTCTCAGGGAACATCTGCCACTCACCATGTACATCAGGATGTCTCTGATCATCACCATGGCTGTCTGATGGTCATTCCAAGCCTGATTCAGGGTCTGGAGGAAGTTGTTGTTTAGGGAGTTTAGGACATCTTCTCGTACCTTTGGGGGAGACACACAGACAAACAAACACACAACGTGTGCATTAGAGCTGCAATGACATGCATGCAATGACATTGTTAGAGAGCAAAAAGTCTCAGACACAAGCTGATTTTGTGAGTTTGTGCAGTCTTTCATTGTGATCCATCTCCCCCTCTTGTTTTAGCACCTTTTCCCTGCTATCCAGGCAGACAATAGCTTGATAATACTCATGCTGCAGTGTGACTCAGCACTGTAAACCTAATGTCCCTGTGGAGTACGATTCTAAAGGGCACACTGGCCTCCCCTTTTTTCCCCCCCTGGACAGACATGATGCATTATTGCCTCTATTCCTACTGCGAGACTGACTCACTCGTTTTCCCCATGCAGGACAGACATCAAGGTGTGGAAAGGAAGCAAACCTGCGCATGAATCTGAATAAGACCTAAAAAAATATGGTTAAGGGAAAGCACTTGGGGAGCACTTGATTTACCTTGTGGAATTATTTAGCAGACTTGAATGTGTGCACTCATGGCTTGCAAGATAATTCAAAAATTTGATATCAAAGTAATTATAAGGCAGTCGGCTACTTTTGTTGCCTAAGGCTGGTGAGATGACGGTGCTTTTGTGCTTATCTGGGACTCTCTTCTGAAAATTTCCAATTATGTAGGATTCCCTCTAGAATTTCATGAGTGCTGCTGGTTTGTCATATTAAATGCTAAGTATATTCAAGTAAAGTCAGTTAACTAAAAGAGACCCTTACTTAAATAATAAATCGTTAAATGATATTCAGAAGGAGGCATTATACCAGTTTGGAGACAAGGTTAAGTTTGGTGGAGGGGATTGTGTTTATTTTCTGCTTTGTAAACTGAAAACAAGCACAGATCCCTGGTCAGTGCTCAAGGGCGAATTCAGACCTAAATGTCAACTCGAATCTTGTCATGGTTCAACAGGTCTCAGGTCACCACGTCTCTTTCACTGGCTGTTAAACTAACATTATCAAACCAAAATGTAAAGCAGTTTGACGGTTACATGGGAATAGCCTTAGTGATTCCCTCATATATATATAAACTATTAAAATTATAAGTATCATTCAGTCATTTAAATGCAACTGTGGCAACCAGCACGACTTTAGTGTGGTTGGGGAATTTAAGGTAAGTTTATCTGGAATAAGAGTATCCTAAACAAATCCAAACAAACATAACCAGCACCGTCTTTCCACATAACTGAGATGTAGATCTTTGTCAGTAGATATAAACACACTCAGGTGTCAATTCTTTTTTTTCCTTCATCTGCTCCATGTTGACATTTTCCTGACTGTTGATTTAGGAAGACCAAGTGCCAAGCTGAGAATGTGCATTTAATAAAGCTGTAACACCAACTGGCCCGTGTTCAATAGTGGCCTGCAGCTGAAATATTGCTTCTTGGGTACTTCCACGTTGTGAGCTTCACAGACGCATCCAGGAAAGATTTAAAGCTTAGGGGAAAGCTTTCCCTAACACATTAGTAGGTATTTTGACACAAATTAAGCTCATAGTTCCAAGATTAGCAATATATTACTGTCTCTTGTACTTGTATTTTTTATTTTTTTAACAGGATGCTTACAATAATCAGTTAGACAAATGCTGGGTATTTCTTCGGCTCCACTTGCTGAGGAACACTCTGAACAAGCAGGAGCTAAATGTTCAATTTGAGAATAGTCGATGGGATTAAGTGTGGCAACCAAAAATCTTGCTCTGTCAAGGTATTGTTGAAAGATATCAACACATAATGCAGAAAACACCTTTAGGAAAGAATAGTGAGCAGGATACTTACATTTGCTACCTTGAAAAATTATTACTCAAAATCCGATGCAATTTGCAACCCAACCTCTCTAATTTCCCATCAACCAAAACTTGAGCAACTCCCTCTGAAAGCAAATTTCCCAACCTTCTAATTTTATTTTACTCCCACTCATCCTCATGAGGCTGCTCAGGGAGTTAACTTGTGTCTTCTGGTAATCCTTTTGTTTTGTGAGGATGCCACCCAGGCCCACTGATCGCTAAGTTTTCAGCAGTCACAGCCTTAATATGAAATTTATGACAGCTTCTGTGCAGCACCTAATATAGTCTGTCAAGCAATCACTCTCAATTCAACCCTTTAATTTAATCAACTGCTTTGATTCACTTCTGAAGTACCACTTCACCCGGTCCCTTCCCCCAACGCTCTCTTTGACTGTCAGCTGCCAATTATGAATTATTTATTGCTGTTATCAGAGTGGGAAATGAACACAAGCCAGGTTTTTCTCCACTTTTACAACAAATCAACTGTAATTTCAGTGTTTTTTTTCTCTTCTAAAAATGTAGTCAGCTGATGAACTGGGGAAAATGTGAAAATGAATGCTCAATTACTTCACACTGAGCAGCCACTGTGACAGATGGACAAAAAAAGTTATTTGCTGCCATGCTTGCTCCATCTGTAATATGCGCTACTGCAGTCTATGCCAGGTATCCATTGTGAAAGAAATCCTAGATCTCAACAGTATTGGCTTAGATATAGGAAGTTTAAAGATATAGGCATTTGTTTATGTATTACAGATCTGAGTGACAGAGCAGACAAGCAAGCTGTTTGTCTACTCACACGAGAAAAAAACTAGGGGCATATGGTTTCAAGAAATGTGTCATGACTTGATGTGTGTTAAGTGCATCTCCACATGAACACTTCTTTGTGTGTTCTGATAATCGCCATTGGTAGTTGGAAGGAACATAGATGCTGGCTATAATTTAGATGTTTTCACTGAAATGAGTATTGTTGCTGTTGTTGTGAGGGCACTGCATGCAACTTCAAATTAACCTGGGCTGTTATGGTTTAGGAGGTCTTGATGCTACTATTACAGGTGTCATGAATTGCCACTACCATGTAAGTTGCCATATTTTCCAACAAGACTATAACCCTAATAATGTACGACTATTCTCAAACTAAAAACACTAATATGAAAGAGTACCAAAGGCTTTAAGACACCCCATGACATAAATTTTACAGGGTTTTACAGTGAATAACATTGTCATAAAAAATGAATTCATGCTACATAAAATTGAGGAAAAAAGAAGCACAAAAGCAGGGAAGGGCATATTATGTTCACAGATCCTTTTCCTGATTTCAGTATGTGTAAAGCTATCCAGTTGGGACTTGGGAGCATGTGTGCTCCTTGGAAAAATGTCACAGCGGAGATCTGAAGTGCTGCTAGGAAAGGAGACACAAACCTACCAGGAGACTATTCAAAACAGCTATTCTTAGGTGGCTACCTAAATCGGTCAGTGTTTTCTGACTAAAATACAGAAGAAGCTTTCCAAATTATACTGATGTTATTACTGGTATTGGTGCTGACACTGTGCTAAAGTATTGGTATTGGGAATTTTACCAAAAACTAATATCCAATACTAAAAACACGTCAGAAATAAAAGCAAACTGTCTGGATTTTATTTGCTTTTGTTGCATTTTATATCAATTATTTTGTCCATTGACCCCAAAATAATGGTCCAAGTTACACTAGTCAGTGAAAGTAACGGATCAGATTGATGCTCGGTACTGGTTTCACTTTTATCCCCGGAGGAAAAACGAAAAATGACTCTACTGGTGTAGCCTGTGATCTAGTGCTACCCATAGTTTAATTCATGTGCAGCAACTCGGTATATGGTCTTGGTATACTATGCACCATCTGTGGAACCATCCTGGAGACCTGATGAAGACTCTTATGGGATTAAACGTTGTCCTCTGATTAACAAAAGCGATTCTGGAGCTCTGTGTGTGGGTTATATGCTTCATTTTCACCATCTGTGTCAGCCTTACTTTGTTGATGAGATGCTCGGTGACGACCTCCCGCAGGCCCGTGTAGAGCTTCTCGCCGTGCTTGTGGAGCACCATCGTGTAGGCGTTCCTGTACAGCTCCTCGAAGCTCAGCCCGCTGTTGTTCTTCCTCTGGATCTCCTGGATGGCGTTCTTCAGAAGGTCCCAGATGTTGTTGACATACTTCTCATCCATCGTCATCTGCAACAGGGGGACAGTTGAGCTTAATAAACGGACCATCTCACCTCTGGTTATTTGTTAATTGCGTGGGCCATGTCCCCTTACACCCTCTTTCAAGTCATTCCTTTTTTTTTTTGTTTTTACGAGACTCTTAAAAGAGGTTGATGATGCAATATCAAGCAATAGAGTGGAACACCAATGAAAAGTAGCCTCCATATGCAAACTGTTTCCTGTGTCTATGCAGATTTGGTCCAGGGATTTTTTTCAATGTTAAAAAAGTGGGCCAGTGTGGAATAAATGGTCTGCCTGGCTAGTGGATATGGCTAAGCATAAACTTTGTTATGATCTATAATTTTTATCACATACAGCAACTGTAATAATTAACATTATCTTATCATATCACACTACTGATAATAAGCCACTAGCTTACAGTTTAAGAGGGCACTGTATTGCACCAGCGTTTAGGGCTGGGCAAGATAAAACAAGATACTGTCTTGGATTTTGGATATCGTAATATTGTGATATAACAAGAGTGTTGCTTTTTTTCCTGGTTTTACAGGCTCCTTTACAATAAAGGGATGCGGTTTTCTGAACCTATTAGACTGCTGTAGCTGTTTTGTTATTTGCCTCTACCTGTTTGTCAATCATATCTACATTATTAATGCTTGTTTATCAAAAATTGCGCCGTAAATATTTTCTGAAAGCACCAGCAGCCATCTCTACGATATCGTCACAATATCGATATCAAAGTATTGAGTCATAAATATTATGATATTTGATTTTGTCCAGACCTACCAGTGATAACAATCATGCAAACATCTTATCATTTAGTCACTCCTCTGTCGTCTGACTACTTCCTAAATCTTCTCTGCCTGCCTTATTGGTGTGAAATGCGTGCAACTATACTATAACTTAAGCTGCTTTATTTCAACAAAGTCATAAGACGACAGCTCAGTTAAGAGCTACAAGGATGGCTGCTGCTGACTGCCAGCTCATTTCAGTCGAGGACCAGGAGGAAATAGTTGTCTGTAATAGTCTGAACTTTGATGTCAGAGTCCACAAAGTGGCATTTTGATTTAAAAGGAGAAATTATAACATGAGCACTAACTGAGTATTACACTTTCTGTCATCCTAACAGTGTGACGTGTGAAAGCACCAGCCTACTGACAGCTCTGATTTTGAAATGCTGAGGTAATTATGATCTAGTTTACAGGTTGTCATATGGAGACAATCATACCAGATACCCATGGAGAGACAGTGGAGGAAACCATGCAAAGCATAATGCATACCAGGACAGTTACTGCATCTATGTAGAGCCAATACTGCTGTGATAAATGACAGCAGAAAAAATTACATCTGTAATTAATTTCCATAAGGAACAACAGTATCTGATGTGTGCCATTTTACCAGCGATCCCCCTAAAATATAAAATATCCTGCTACAATTTGGACCATGTACCCATATGACGCCTTCAAGAATCACAAGTCATAAAAATATCAGTTTGAGTTGAGTGGACTCCTTGTTTCTACATTTGCCACAGTTTGTTTCTGGTGACACGACATTTTTTTCCTCTGGTTGAATCAACGCTGCTGGCAAAATCCAGGCAAGTCCATGAAATCATGATTCATCATATTCCCATGGAAACAAAGCTACAGCACTGTTGAAAGAATACAGATCACCTCTGACTTGAGTTAGTTCATTTTCAGTTAGTTTTCTGTCTACACTCTCTCTGATTAACATTTTTACATCCTAATCTACTGGTGGGTAGCCAAATTCTTCATAAACTTTAAAAACTTCATAAACTGTCAAATTAAAACTTCACCAGGCAACCAAATTCATAAAATCAAATGATTGTCATAGTGTTGAACTCAAGTTTGAGTCTGATTGATTTGACAGTTGCTCCTCCCTCTACGCCCGTGCTCTCCATGTCCAGTGCATTTTATTTATTAAACAGTCGGGGTAAGAGGAGACAAACTGAAACAGTGGGTACAACCAGACGATAAAATCTCAGCAATAAAAACTTGGAGAAAGATGTAAGAAGCACCATAAAAAATCTAAACATCAGGCATGTATTTTTGAGTCTTTCTATATAAAGGTTATTCGGCAGTATATACTATGTATTTTTTCTGTAACAGCCTATTTTTGTGATTAGGTATTTCTAAATCAGTCCCTTGTTCAGAACATAACCATACGTTCATTTATCAAGTGCAAACCAGATCACTGTTTTGTTCTGACTGTTTTGCCACTGACACCCTAAAAGAGGTGGGGTAATTTGAACTACTCAAAAATGATCCAACATCATACCCTAACAATATCAACAATAAGTCTGCGACAAAACTTACTGAGATTTTGTTGACAGAAAGGCATACTTGTGCCCTGTCAACAACTACCTCAGTTCATGAGGTAACTCAGTACTGATTTCTCCAAAATAAACATTTACTGCATTGAATGATATCAAATTTATTTAGGAAAATATTTTCAAAAAACATACAAAGCTAGGGTCTGATGGCAATCACAGAAATAGTATTTTCACAAGCATGGAAGAATCAAAGATGAAAACCAGATCGTGCCTGGTACATGGCTGTTTATTTGTCGAACAGGTTTTAACAGTGAAAAACAACATAATTAAAGTCTACAATTCACATGGACAACAATGATGTGTGTCCTCATTGTAATGTCTATCCATTCAAACCTGATCCTGCTGCTAAGTACATCCCCAAATTCCCCTTTTAACCACTATTATCATAGCAGCAAGAGCAGCAGCCACACAGCACTACTAAAATTAGGGCTGCATTACTGTGGCAAAAATGATAATCCAGATTATTTGGCTATATAGTGTCATCATGATTACCAACTATGATTATTTGTCTCAGTGTCAAGAAAAAAAAAATGTAACAGTTCACTTTATTCCAGTGCAGCCTCTCTCAGAGTAGTAACAGTCTACTTTGTCACTTCCATTCTTACTCGTCCTATGATGCTTTATTTTACTAAATTTGAGCAATAAAACAATTAATTTAGCTGAAAATATGAATGTATAGCATGTACTACATTTCTGCATTTCTGTGACACTCTTCTGTTTGCTTTTATTTGTACATTTATTTTAGGATTTTTTTCTCTTTGGGCCATTCCGCTTGTCACTACATTTTTCCAAAGATGGCCTTTGTAAAATTTCTGACTTTCTCTCCTAACGGACCTGCCTGCTCTTCCATATTACTATTTGTTTTGGTTACATGGGTGCACACTGCACATTCAAAGGCCGTGATTGGTCTCTCATAATGAAAGTGCCTGATACACCACCACAGGACTCTCAGAGAGTTAAAAATGTAACAAACACTTCAATATTGCTGAGTTACATGATTTCTTGCTGGGGAATTTAAATTGTAAAATATGATTATCTATGATTAGTGTAATTGTGCAAATAAATCCCTTATCCTCTCATGCTGTCAGATTCTGAGAAAAACGTCTTACCCGCAAATTGTGTGTACCCACTGTCATTACTTGGAAGTAATGACACTGCAAAAAATAAACTATGCTGCTTGAGCATTTCAGTTCTAAGTTCCTAGACTAAGATTTTTGTTTTTACATTTAATGGCTAACACCTGACTCACAGCCTATGCTAATCATTCTTCATGTGTCCAGATCTTGATCTCCGGATGGTGTTGCTGCCTCAACCAAATGTTCTGTATTGCAGATACAGAAACAAACTCTGAGAATAATTATCTAATGGGATTTTCGCCCTGTTTTTGAACGTCTGTGCAGCAGCTTAACTGGAGCTAAATCTTGCAGTATGCATAATTGTCAGAATTAAAAAGATGATGAACAAGTATGAATTCACACTAATGAAAGGGAATGGATTGTCGGCATGCACAGGGTCAAATGTGAGGGATCTGAATGGCCTTGCAGAAGTGTTCAGGATTTCTGAGTTCTACATTGCTGTCAGTGAATGTGGCAGGACATTAACAAATCTTATATGCACACTTTGGAAGTGATGTCTCCCCTGTTGACTCTGACACTGAATTTGTGAAATAAATCTCAGTTAGTGGGCCAGTAACTAAGAGGTCAGACTCCTTCTTCCTTCCAACTTCTCCATCAACAGCTACATGTCTGGGTTAAGTGTCCTTGAGGAAGACAAGGAAGCCCTCCCTGCTCAATCGCTGTCACTTTTTCTAAACTGTTAGTGATAAGAGCAACAGCATTGTGACTAATTTGTAATAAAAGGAATATAAACCAATATCAACATACTATCTGGAGGGTCAGTCTTTATGTAGCCTGCTCTAAGTCATTCAGGAACAACCATGTACGTGTGAAGTTGCTATTAATGTTTTGGGATGCTGTACTGCTGTAACTGCTAACCACACACATTCCTGGTGTGAGATTAGGCTCAAGTCCAGTGCAAGACTAACACAAACTATTGCTTCTTCATTAGGTATTTCAAAAGTTTGAAACCGGCTGTGCAGAAGCTTATACCAACCAAAAGCCGGCAGCTTAAATTGTGTACCATGTTGTTGGTAAATGTCTCTTTGTTTTGTCTAGCTTTTGCTGATTAAAACACTTATGTAATAACTGGGCAATCAGTGAATCAGTGGAAAAGTTAGTTTTGCACCCTACTGAGCTGTGGTGCAGCATTACCACTACACCCGTCCAAAGCTGGACTGATAATGAGGGTACTTGGCACGTCATTCAAACACGCTCCTGCAAAGCTTCAGCAGCTCCTCTTAGCATTCTTATGGGCTTTCCAATAGCAATGGCCAGGCAAAGACATGGGTGCCAAAAGAGAAAATTGTGCCTTACTGATGTGTGTCACCCCTAGTGGAGAGGAACAGTGTGTGCTCCTACTCAACAGACAAGCCCAAACACATGCATGTCAAGATGCTTTAACGACAATTTCTCTGTCAGGGCTGGGCACAGTCAACAGGCTCATAAGAAATCCTTTCTAAATTAACAGCAGGTTTGTGGCTGGGACTCTCTACTCCCTGGCCATGGAGAGGAACTTGAAATCCATTTCTCACAGATGAAGGATCAAGCAAATATCTGGGAAATGTGCAATCCTATTCAGCCAATTACAGGCAGACTGAAATTTCATTTAATGTGGAATGAGGTCAGTTCATCTAAATGAGGTCTTTTAATGACTAGCAGACAAAGGGAGTGACAGGTGGATGGGGAAAAGAACCCTTAATCTCACTACGAACACTGCAATGCTAACAGAATGAAAGCTTCACATAGTTTTTACCCCTGCAGCCCTTTATACAAACAAAAACTGGTTAGCTAGTTCAATTTACGGTAGCATCCAGCTACCTGAGACGCTAGTAAGATTGCTGTAGTTTCTCGCAGGCAACAGCAAAATCTATCTGGCATTTCACTGCACAACTGCCAGGTACATTTACGACTCAAGCACCAAGACGACATTAATTTGGTCAACACACCCAAAAGCAGTCAAAACAACAAGTGTCAGAAGCCAGAGCTAACGCTGGCTAGTCAGCCAGTGAGCCTGCCGACAAAGCCAATTTGCTAGCTAGGCGAGTTGTGAGAATGAGGACAATGAAACTGCTTAATTAACGATTTGCTGGGCTACAAATATTGCAGGACAGCTAACTAACTAACCAGACATTAACTTAGTGAAGAGTCGTGTCATCAGGAAATTTGACGCCTGCGGTTTGTTTACGAATAGGCAGGCCATATCTACTGCTCAGATGGCTAGCCTGTTAGCATGTAGCAAGCAACCCAGACCACGGTGATCGAGTCACCGCCGGCCGGGCCGACCCGGCGCCTATCGCGGTGTGTACTTACAGGAAAGGCCCGTATCCTCATCTTGGTGTCCTTCTTGGTGCCGCCTTTGCTGAGATTGGACATGATTATCTTGTCCGTGTGCTCTGTATTCACATGAAAGTGTTCTCCAGAAAGGGACAGGGACGTCTACTGGTTATGGAACAGCCGATGGGCTTTCACTCGACCTTCCTTGCAGGTCCGCGTCCCTGCAATCAAGTTTATTGTTGACAGCCAAATGCCAAATCCGATAGTTGTTCATACAGCAATGGCGGACTACCTGCAGTTCTCATTGCGCAGAGCTCACGCACTTCAACTCGCGCGAGAAATCAATAATTTGGAACAAGTGTCAAAATCAATTTTCATAACAATTATTACACTCATAGAAATATCAGCCAAAGCCCTGGGATTAGCTGTCATTCTCACTTTGGGAAGATTAAAGTGTAATAGAGAACACAAAGTTTTGATTATGGTCCCAATAGGCTACTTCTGATTGATGTTCATTTAGGGTACACTAAAACTGTACTTACAAGGTTTTCCACAAGGAACACACACACACACACACACACACACACGGATTCATGGGCAGGGACTTTTAGCATATGTTACTTAAGTACTAAAATAACTCTGTTCAACTTACCCAGCCCTAGTTGACGTTATGTGGGGCAAGACAACATGGGAGAGGCTCTGTGCCTTCTCTCCCGAAGTATAGAGTCATGAGGCCTGATAGGAGATCCAGGTGTGGTGCGATGTTATTGTTTACCTTTGTGATGTCACTATTCAGAGCAGTGTTCATCATACTAAACCAATATGTGGGCTAGATCAGCTGGATGAAAGCAGGTTTCTCCGTGTCTAAAACATTTGCACAGAACTGTAGTGTCACCTCATCCAAATGTATAAATCAGAGATAATTCCAGACAGCCACAACTAACTGCAGCAGAGCCATTGCACAGATGGTGAGACTATGCTGTGTGTGTGGTGTAGATGTAGCAGTTGAGTAGACAGCTCACAGTAATCAACAAGTGTTTCACCAGATTTATTCCAAGAAAGAAAGGGGGAAAAAATCTATTTTTCATCCATTTTTCTCTCCAAAATGCCCTTGTTCATTATATCTGGAGAAGAACAAGGCCACCACCACACTCAAAACCTAACAAAATCAAATAATTAACAGATGGTTGGTTTTTAGATACGCATAATTTGTACATTTCAGATTAGTTTGGGTTTTTATTTGTGGTAGAACATCATATGTATACCATAAATACACACATTGTTTCATCCCCTCTGTCTAAAAGTCTAAGCTTGGGGTTGTTCAAAAACAGCATGAAAAAAAAGAGAACAGGATGCAACCACTTCAAATACATTAAAGAACTGAAATACTTCCAATTGTAATAATGACAGACGATCAAGTAACACTTTTTCTTAAACTTTGATATTTACAGGAATTATATATTTGCCACTTTTAACAATTATGTCACAGGTGATCATTACAATGATGTTACATCACAGGTTAGAATCCTGCCATTCTGTGATGGTGGGAAATAGGTTGGGTCGTTACTTCCTGGACAAGCAGCAATTTCAGAACTGCTCATAACTGATCAGGACAGTTCAGTATAAACCTTGCTCTCACCTTAACTCTAATCTTAACATTCCTACAGACCATATACTTAACTCCAGCCTTGGACAGAGAAGAAAAAAAGTAGAGAAACTTTTGATAGTATAACTGTTTTTCACTTTGCGGCTTGACCAGGAGATAGACATCATTAGATTGGCACATAGAGCTCTGACTTGCTCAAACAAACAAACAAAAAGGGATAGAAATATAGGCAGTACAGAAATTTATCCTAGGTCCAGACTCCCAAAAGCATTTTAGAATGAAAACTGTCATAGTCCATTGAGTTTTTCAATGAAACTAACACAATCTAACACTTACATGCTTCTGGGAAACCAGACCTAATGTAATAACTTAACAATGGGCATAGGTATTTACATAGGAGTCTATGCATCATCACAGAAGCAGACACCTCATATTGCACATGAAAAAGGCAGGTCTGAAATTGCGTGGTGGAAAAAAAATAACAGGAATGAGAAAAACGGGGGTTAAAGACAGCTTGATAGAGAGAGAGGGAGAGAGAGAGAGAGAGAGAGAGAGAGAGAGAGAGAGAGAGAGAAAGGTTCCTCGACAAAGATGCCTGCATGCCCTTTGAAATGTAGAAATGTTGAAAAATATGCAGTCCATGAAGCAGACTGAGGCAGGTCAGGCCAATGCATATCCCAACCCATGTAATCAATAACCCACATTGCTAACCAACTGACCTTGCTACCTTATGCTCCTCAAAGAAAATATATATTAAGATCCCATAACTATGACATTGTGTCTCTCATCTGCCTTCACCAGCATTATCAGGGCTGTGTAGGAGGGGGAAATTCAATACTAGGGGTAAGGATTCAATACATTTCAGCAGAGCCCCTGAGCATTGTGTTTGCCTTGTCTGTGTCTGCACTGGCTCCGTAAGGACTGGTTAGACCAGACGTTTCCAGACGTTTCTCTACTTGCCCCAAACCAACTCCTGTTACAACATGGAGTTACAACAATTTTCTCTCTCGCTATATA
>OMKZ01015045.1:0-15123 GCA_900302535.1 Neoniphon sammara | reverse complement strand
CCAAGCTCTGAAAACTGGCATGCTGCAGTTGTATGTCAGTCACCTAGCAACAAGTCCTCCCCATCACTTACCCCCCGCTTCCCCGTCTCCCGCTGCGCTCTCTAATTCAACAAATCTGCTCAAAATGTATGGCTGCTCTTCTAACAAAACACATTCTGCGCTGGGGGCTAAGGATGTGGGCCTCCGCTGAACACGCCACTCAGCTGCCCATTGACCACCAGGGCCTTTCTCTGCACACACTAAGGAGCGAGGGACAAAGACCCTGAAAGCAGGGGCAGCTCCACAGAGAAAACATTTGCTTGTAATTGTGTTTGACTGCATAATGAAAATGATGTTCTTTTTTAATTTGGGCTTGTTAAGGCCACACTATTTTCCTCTGGTCACCTGATTATTGTAAAGAAGGCCCCCTCCGCCTGCCCTATGGGGCACAGGGGGGAAAATATTGAAAATGGTCCAAAGACCTTCCCACTCTTTACTTTAACCCCTCTTGTGTTTCAAGTGTTCACCGGCAACAACATAAATATGAAGACTCTGTTCATTACAGGATGGGAGAGTATGCAAGAATACTTTTTTTTTCCTCCAGGGAGGATAACGACAGAGAGGCACACACAGATGCACACACATACACAAATGGGAGTGCCGCCATGCTTGCCCTGAGTTGTGAAGCATTGAGAAGGTAGCATTCCTGGTGCTACTTCAGCGAAACGGGCCATTAGTGGGAGCATCGGGCTAGTACCCAAAAGAGTGCTTCAATGGACACATTCACATCCAGTGATTATTTGCACTTTTTAGCCTCCAATTTCCTGTTTTATTAATGTGAACATTCTACATTCATTTGGTTTTCCCTTTTTTTCCTCTTCTTTACTATCCAGTGTCTAAGGTGATGGTCATTCAGGTGAATGTCCAGGCCAGGAAGAGAGAAAATTTTTAAAAAAGTCTAAATTCAAGACTATTTGGTTTAATTGTTGTCTGAAAGGGTTGCACTGTGTTTGACAGGATTTTATATCTTGTAAAAACAGCCTTCCTGCCTCATAGGGGTCAGCAGTCTTTAATAAATTACTGCCCGTGTTTTTCTTTGGTGATTGCTTTCGTGTTACATGTGATTTGTGTCAGAAGCTGATGTGTTTCTGAATTCCTCAAGGTTTCTCCTCACACTCCATATGGATAGCTATTCAGTGATTTAATTGGTTTAACACAGACTTCCATTTTAACTGTCATCCCACAGCAGCCCCTTGACAAAGCGTGTGTTTGTTGGGAGTCACAGGTGAGAAGAAACAAGATTTTTAACTTAGACGTCGCTGACCTCTGCACACTGATATTCAAGTCTCCTTCTTTAGGTTTCTATCGGGGAGGCCTGGACGGGGGTTGGCTTGTGTGACTCCAATGGTGAACTGTGGCTTTCCCAACAAACAAAATGCTGTCTTTCATCAGGTGCAACATCTAAGGGCTCCATGGTGCCACCTCATGTTACTGACTCATTTAATGCCCATTCACTGCTTTCCTGATTATTCCCTCTACAAATAGAACTTGCTGAAAGTTGGTATCAAATAAGATCGCATAGGTTTCTTCACGTGTGCATAATCCCGTTGAAATATATTATATTTGCCCCAACATGGTTTCCCTCCCTAATCTTTGGAAACACAGTGTTTCTGGAATTGAACAGGTGTAAAGTGGAAGGGCTGAACAGTCTGCGGGGTCAGATGTGACTGGCTAAAGTCTAAGGATCTTGTCACACTGGAGTGGCTAGAGGGCCTGCTCTAACACCCCCCTCACTATAGATTAACAAGTTTCAGCACATTGACGAGGCCCGTTTCATTTGTTTTTTAAAGTGTCAACAAGTGAGCGTATCTGTCTGTGGGTATTTTCAGGACTTTCACCATCAGGACCCCAACTTTGACACCAATTAAAGAGATTATGTCTTAAGATGAGAGGAAAACTATAGCCATGTGTTACCACGGTGATTAGTTTTGACAAGGTCACAGGGTACTGAGCAACAGTGCACGACCTCAACAGGCAGCTACTGATTTTACTCGCATTTCACAATTTTCCTAGCAGTGTAACTTTGGAGGAAGAGAATATAAAAGCATGCAAAAAGAAAATACCGTTCTGTAAACACTGGGGTTCAGAAAAGGCAAAAGCATAGACCCAGTTGGCATGTAATCAGTTCACACAGATAAATGAAATACCCTAAAAAAATAAATTTAATAAGGCAAATAAGTATTTCAAAATATCTGATTAGCTAAGTGCAGACAGAGTTTAGAATAAAGCCTAATGTTCAAACCATTTCGTTCAAAGACTTCTCTACATGTTAGATATTTATCTGAGGGTTTTGTCTCAAGTGGCTTACATAAAGTAGTTCAAGTAGTATTGAGTCTATAGTTACGTTTTTAATGATGATTTCCTCTTAATCAGGGTGAGGAAGCAAAAGTTATTTAGAAATTTGAGTGATATATATATTGTGATTGAAAATGATCTTGCTGTCAGTGTAAACTGTGCTGTATTTTCCTCTTTTTACAATGTGGTTAGTCACACAAATACTACAAGGCCTACACTACAGCCTTGAAATAACAATACAAGAAACTAAGAGGGCATGTGCAACTGAGCGCAACTCAGACCTGATGGCAGTTGTTAAATTATAGGTTAATATGAATGAAATTACATTCATAATACAAAAAAAATAAACAAATAAAAAAACAATACTAGGCCGCTGTAGACTATTACCATATTAATATGGTCGCCCCCAATCCAAAACGTCTTAATTAGGCCTAGTTATAGTCTGAATTATTCTTAATACCTACCAGGATGATACTGTCAGGCTATATCACCTACTAAAGAAACGTCTTCCCTCTCTAACTCATACTGTACAAACATCACACACCCAAATACACGCGTATGCACACACACATTCACTTTAAATTTAACTTAAACTAAATTAGTATAGCCAAGTAGTGCAGCCAGTATATCCACAGACAGATAATTTAAACAAGACCTACCTCGAGATAAATAAATAAATAAATAAATAAATGATGAAGGCTAACAGGTTAGTGTGTATGTTTAAAGGCATTTTCGCGTTCAAAATGTCTTGAGGTTCCTGTGTTAAATAGCCTACTGGGTTATTTTATAGGCTGCCAACAATATCGACTTATCCCACACCGTTTCAACGAAAACTGCTGTGATCTCACTAAAAACATAATAATGAAATCCAGATCAACAATTAATGAATTTATGACTTAGCCGTTTATACAAAGCACAATATATGCAGACCTAAATAAAAGGTGTTAATGCCATTGAACCCGTAATTACACTGGAGCTATGTGTTCAAGTTCCTGGCCTCTGCTCAGTAAGTTTCTATAATTTCTGATGTCCTACCTGATGTCGAGGGCAGGTTCAGCCTGAGACAGTTTTGTGCCAAGCAGGAGGAAACTCAGACCTGGCCTCCTCCTCCCCCATAGTAATTTCCTTTTTGCGTGTTTTCACGTTAATTGGCAGCAGTTGAACTGTGAGCCGTAAATCAAGAAGTGCGGAGTGTATTAATGAGTCGGACCACCCAGGAAAACTATTTTCTCTGCACTTTCTTAGTGAACAATGTGAGGATACTCGAGTCTGCCATGCTCTGAAAACCATGAATGAACATTCACAAGAGCAGTGCTCCCCTACTGTCACATTTCCAGCAGGCTAATGGCTGGCTATAAGTAGTGATTAGAGTATTTAAAAAAAAAAAAAGAAAAAAAAAGGTGAAGTATTTTGGACAAAAACAGAGATTTTTTTTTTTTTTTTGGATGACGTTAGGGCCCTTGTGTTTTGCTGAGCTGACCATGAGGCTGCATGTTTGGGACAGAAGAATATTAGCAGAGGTCCGAGTTACACGCAAATAATGCAAATAAGAGCCGTCAACAGAGAATTAAAATGGGCGTTAGCGTATGGGGGAAAAAAAGAAAAGAAAACAATGTAACATGTCTTATTTATGGAGCGTTATCTATCTTTTGTCAGAATATCTTTCGTTCAGTTAAAACTTCAAAACATTTTGCAGATTGCGGTTAGTCGCCTGTAATCACAGTTTGCAAATAAAACAATAAAACAAACCTTTCCGAGTTTAAAAAATCTGAATAGATGCAGTAACGACGGCAGAAAAGCCAACTCTAAAAGTTGGGCCATTCAGTATTTGCAAAGTCGTCGGGCATAAAGATAATTCAAAAGAAACTTTAAAAGTCTCCCCCTCCTCCAAGTTCTTTTATAACCTGCCAAAAATTTCTTGTCTTATGAAATAAATAAATCTCTTTTTTTTTTCCTCAGAAGAGCGGGTGCTCGGAACCAAAGTAGTGCTTAATTGTCTTCCATTATGAAATCTCACAAAGCTAGACCACTGGCTACTAAAATACCAAGGCTAATCTTGATTAAATGTCTTTCCAGGGTACAAAAAGCATATTTTACATAAAACATCCTTCAAGGGGATTGGAACATGATAGTGAAAAAAGAGGGGAAAAAAGATATTGCTGATGGCAAGGCCAAGCACCCCACCTCTCAAATGAAAGGTAAAATATCAAAGAGATTAAAGAAAAGCCATTAAAAATCAACATATCATTAATATAGCTTCTTCTTCTTCTTCTTCTTCTTCTTCTTCTTCTTCTTCTTCTTCTTCCTATCATCTTTCCCTCCAATTCCAATCACTCCTTGGTGAGCACAAGCTGCAAGCTCACCCTCTATAAAATACATTTTAAGCTTTCAGATGAGTGATATTTTCAGTGCCTATAAGCATTCGTAAAATTTCTGCATTCACAGTAAATGAAAGCATGGGTTGTACAGCCTAGATTTCAGGTGATGCTACAGCACTGACAACGGGACTCCAATAGGCTACAGCTGCAAGTAGGCCCACAGTAGGCTGCTGTTCAAAACATGTCAAAACAGACTGAAGTGATTGTTCATATGATGTTTCTTATGATAAACCAGTAAACTGTACTGCAAATCTAAATGTGAAGGTGAATTGTGCAGCTTAATTCAAAGGCCGATCAAATTATTACAAATTAGTTCAAAGCTTCAACCATCATGGAAAAACTGCAATATTTTCAGAGCAAGTCATACAATACACCAGTAGTTGTACGAAAAGTAAATGAAGCCTCCTGCACAAACAGTTGTATCAAGGCTTTCCTTCTCTTTCCTCTGCAGAGCGAGGAAATCCTCCAGGCTGAATGGCCCTTGTAAGCGACTTTTGTTCTCTCACACTTACCCCACACACACTCCAAACTTAACATCCTTGTGCAGAAAAAATATTTCCTCCCACACCTGTTGATGAATTGTGTTTCTGTATAAGGCTCAGACGGGGCATGAACACGTCTTTATATAAATGAAGCAGGGTCCCAAATAAATAGTTTCTTCAGATGGGTAGTTGTGAATAGGAAACCCTTTCACAAAGCAGAAAAGAAGCTTGTGCTGAAATCAGAGTCATCTGTCACTGACAAGCCATATGTAATTTCCAGTTTGGGAAGGAAAGTCATTAGATGCCATAAGAACGGCTGGTGTGGAGGGGAAAATGGGAAGTTTGTGCATTGTGCTGAATTTTTGCTGGGTTTTTATACCAACCCAGACCTGAAATGCAACACAACTCCTCTTGTAATCCTTCCCCTCCCACTCCCCTTCCCACCATCCTTAAAAACAGAATTACTCCAGCATTGCTAATGTCTCTATCTTTATTTTGTTTTATTGTTGACAGACTCACTACGGATTCATGTTCAAACTTCCTAAAAATCTATGAAAGCTGCCCAGTGCCTCCATCTTCAAGTGCCTTCCTGTGTCTGCAGTCACTTCGAACTACAGCAATAAATTAGCGTGGAACTATGAAGTTTTACTGTATCAGTATTGAAGTGTAGCAATACAGAAAGTGATGCTGTGTCTATAAACGTCCATAACAAACCATCCAAACTCTCACACACTTAGTTTTGTTGCAAGAGGCATAAACTCTATTCACACATGTGAATCTGGTCATCTAAGTACAGAAACAACGCACGTAAAGCACTATATTCTGATTATTCTAATCTGATTAACCCCTTAATAGATGGTGATGTGTATCCAGAAAAAATGTCATTCATTTCATAATTCATTTTACACTTGAAACATTTAAGTGACACTTACATTGTGTGAGTAGGTTGGGTTTTAGTGACTTCCATTGACTCTTGTGGAATGGAACCTGTGACATTTAAAACTTGTCTTTCTGATCAATAGGTCCAATAAGAGTCCAAAAAGATGTGGTAATATATGTTGAAATACCACTAATTCAAAGCATTTACCATTGATTCAGTACCAATTATTTATAGTCTTTCTTTGACTTTTGCTATGCAGGGAGATTTTGCGCAAGGTGAACCAAAACATTTCCAGTTAATGGGAAAAATCAAGAACACTGCATCTAATATTACATCTGACAGCAGAAAAATCATGAGGTCAACTCCATCCTCATTTCACCTGAGTTTCACTGTATCAGGGACATACATTTCATGTATTACTCAGACTTTCTCTACAGCATGTAACAAGGTTTTGAACAATAATCTACTTTCAAAATTGTTCTAATTCTGTGAAAATGGCGTTCAAAGAAGTTTAATCTCAATGGGAGATTTAGCTGAGGTATGTTGATGGTATGTTGAATTCTAGTGGAGTATTTGTGATCAGTGTGGAAGACAGGATTTATTTATGGAAAATATTTGAGCCCAGTTTCTGAGAATTCAAAGACAATATTATTATAAGTTAAAATTCAAAGACAATATCATAATTATAACTTAAATTACTATAAATACTGTCACCCTCATGCCACAAATGTAAAGACAGCACAGGTGCCACATTATATACTGTATGTGATGTTCCTCTCTTATTTACCCACTGTTACAGTAAAATGAAAGTCCATGTGAATTATGAAATATTGCAAATATGAAATATTTTCATGTCATCCATAAGATATCAATCCAATTCCACCCTCTGGCTGTGTGCTAAGAAGAAGACGCATGTAGAGGAGAGACTTAATGTCAGCTTTTGTACTAAGAAATCTGAATAACATTGAATTGAAAGAGAAATATTGTCTTTTTTTAATTCAATTGAAAGATTAAGCCCACATGCAACAAGGGTGAACACTTTAATCGCTGAATACAGATGGAAAGTTTTTGTACGTAAACTATCGATTTTATTCCTGCAATTATTTCACCATTTGAAGAATAGGTTATCTTGCATAATGAAGATTCCACATTTTGAAGATTTTGAAGCACCAAGAAAAAAAAGAGAAAGCTTTCTGAAAACAGTAGAGATCATTTGCTAGCGTATCAGATGTCCAGACATTGTTGCAAATTCCAATCACCTACAAGCCTGAAAAATTTAATGTCAAGTTACCACAATCACACCAAGCTGTGATCTTACTTTTTAAAAACAGTCTCCTGATTAAAAACAGGTTGCATGAAATGTCTTTCTCATTCAAATACAGCATCTTGAATTAGCCAGTGGTCATCCCTGACACTATGAAGCTACTTAATAACATACAGAGAATTATTCATAGCCTGGTCTGTTAGGTGAAAACCCTGTATATCCAATTTCGGTCCTTTTTTTTCAGCTTTGTTTGAAGGATTACCTGCTCCTCTCTGGGTTGAAAAAGTTACACAACCCTTGGATTTATGAAATCTTTTCAAAAACAATCAGTTAAATTGAAAAATGAACATTTCAAGATAGAAACAAGGCTGTGTTTCTTGGCTCCTGCAAAGCAGACATTTTGGAGCTATGTGGTTTTCACCTGACAAAGATATTCTACTTAGAAGAGCACGAATCATGTCTTGGAGTATTGTTTAGTATAAGAACTGATGAAAACATAGCAGATCAAATATGTAACAAACCGGTATATGGGCTAATTTACTTCAGTGATAAGCAGATAGAAATTCTACCAGAGTGCTATTTTTCACATGTGATTCACTCCTCAGAGAAACTGAAGGCATACATTCAGAGAAAGAAATCCTAACGAAGTCAGGATACTCAGTTGCTGACCTGTTCATTCATGCAGTGTGCTTAATTCAGTGCAAGCGAATAGTTATTTACTATATGAGAAAGAATATTAGTATGGAAGAGAGATGTGAGAGAAAAAGGGGAAGAGAATGAAGGCACTTAACCTCTTATATGCCACTTGAAGGATGAGATGTAACTTTTCCACAACTCACTGGTGACTAAAAATATATAGCAGTGAATACTTGTAACAGGCTTCACAGAATACAATACAACATATGATAGTGTCAGCTGTTTTCAAGGCTTTATTCATGGATCTTTTAGTACTGAACACACAGAGAATAATGTTATATCACTCCAATGCTGGGGATTTCCCTATCAATCTCCAAGGAGTGACACAGTTACAACCTTCAAGACACACAAATGGGCAGGAAATATACAGTACATATTCAGTGTGAACTTCTGGACGTGTAAGTGCTAATTCACTGGCTGTTTTGGTTAACTATTCTGTGGTCGAACAGCAAGAGCAAATACCTGCAACCTGTTTACTTGGGAAGAGCAGCAACTTTAGATCAGCACCATTGTTTACCACAGACTACTCATTTAACAGTTTTGTGGCGAGGTCAGGAAATGACAAAAGCACCACAAAGAGACTCACGAGGTACCACGGCAACGGGAGGAAAAAGTGAGTAATACAACCCACTTGATTCCTCTCGAGTCGCACAAACTGGCAGGATGGATGGAAGGTTTTGAAAGTGCCTTGCTTGGCGATGTGATCTGGACCATCGTTACACTGGCCATAACCTGACTTCAAGTATGCATACGCTGGAACTTGGACACCCGGGCAGGAAGGGAACTTAATGATTTTGTGCTCTAGCCCAATTGCAAATACAGCTGTTAACAGTTCATGTATTGGTGCAATGATGCGTTTAGCGAGGCACATGACAATATCAGACAGATTACTACCACAACTACCTTTTACTTCTTTTACTGCTTGTTTTCTTGTCTTTGATGGTGGATTTGGTGGAGTATGTAGCCTATAGTGTAAATGGAAATAAATGTATTAACAACAAAAGCAATATCTGAATCACTGGCTACACTAAGCTGACAATATATTTGCAGGAGGAAGGTCTTGATCCCAACAGCTTTGCTTAGTTTCCTGGTGTTTGACAGGAATCATGGTAAAACATATTTGTCAACAACACTTTTTGATTTGAGGATGAAACTGATCATGTGACATTCAAAGGATTATGGACAAGAATAAAAAAAGGGGGCTTTTTGTGTTTTTTCTGAGTACAGAGCAGCCCTATGCCCAGCGCTATACTTGCTCATATTTTCAAGTGGTGAAATAAAGAGAAACTTGCATCTGAAGAGGTGCAAAAGAGCACTAATATGAAATAAAGTTTATTTGGCCATAAAGGCTCAAACAGACATTTCCCATCCGCTCACGGCCTAATTGTGTTTTTCCCAGGCCTTGTTCACCTCAGAAATAATGTAAGCTCCCTGAATGTTGAACCACTATCTCTTTGACAATGTTTCCGGACCAATGGTGTCAAAGATCTCCATTAATGGATTACATTCATTTCCAGTGACAAAACTAGCTGCAGGAATTGAAAGCGTTAAACTCTATCACTCTTCAGACCAAAGGCTGGGAATGCGAGGTATAGTCACGCCTGTCAATGCACTCTGTCTTCATCCACATCCCAAATCCACTTTCCTTTATCACTGGTGACTGTACTAGGCACTTCCCACAGCCTTCCCAATGGCACACAGAGAAGAGCTTTAACAACTCCTGGGTGCACAAAATGCTCTTCCAAGTCTTTCTATGAACAGAAAGAGTTCTCTATTCCTCCACCACATCACTGACATTTTCATCAGCCTCAGAATCACTTAAAGTCATCATCATCCTCTAGGGTCATCTCCACTGAGCTATCTCCCTTCACATTCCTCAGAACTCAAACACACAGAAGATTACTGTGATGAGATTCTGCTGTCATGTAAGGATGGTCATGAGTAATGACTCTGATGAATTGTTTATCATCTGTCATTGTGCCAATGCTGATGCTTTGCCTGGTACTCTCTCATTTCCTGCTGACGTACATCTGTCTGTGTACTGACACTGACCCTCTCTGTGGTCTCTTGCTCTTCCCTCAGCAGCCGTGTTCCCCCGTCTCATTGCCACTGTTTAACAGATTGACAAATGTTTGCCTGACCTATGAAAATAGAGAAACTGTTCTCAGCACAGAATATACTTGATTCTGTCTCCTCTCACATAATATTTTTCTCATCATCCCTCCTCTCTTTTCTTCCTCCATCACTAATATGGCTATCTCTTTCTGTCACATGTTCTAACATTAATACCTAAGCTGTAACAAAAACTAAAAAGGGAAGCAGATTCACTCTGAATAAAGTAAGTAGATAGATGAAGTTTTGCTCAGTTTTAACATTTTTAGTATGGACTGTATCAGGGTGTCTTTCAGCAATGTTCCTGCATCAGAGCACCATCCACCACTGATGATGCTCCACTGTAGATGATTTGCTCACCATCTCTGCCCTGGAGAAGGCACAGTGTTGGAACATATTTGCTTTTGATTTACTCCATAATAAACCTCTAAAACGAGTCAAAAGTCATGCTATTCTTTTTACTTAATTTTTGAGTGAAGTTGCTTTCTCTCTCTCTCTGTCCCTCTTTCTCTTTCCTTCTCTCTGTCTCTCTGTAGGTGTTACAATTACCCTGTAGTTTCCTGCTAAGTGGACTGCACAGGATATTCAGACATGTTGAGTACCATGTGTGAATACCCTGTGCAGTCCACTCAGCAGGGAACTCCGTCACTCTCTCTCTCTCAAGGATGTGCACCTGTGATATTTTTCACAATACCACAGCTACTTTGTGAACTTGGGTGATCAGTGTCTTATCACCCCAGCATTGAGACCACATGAATGGTGTGGAATCAACTATGTGAATGGCAGATTGGAAATGTGGATCCTGGGTGATGCGCTGGTTGAGGTAATGAGGCACTGTACACCGACCCCAGATTGAGTGGGTCTCTAACAATAAATTAGAATCGAGGTTTGGACACAGCACCTGTCAATAACAGTTGTGGCGCCATAGAGCCCAGGTGTGAGGTGGTTCTCAGACCTGGTTCGACTAGTGGTGGAGGATCCGTGGCCTTTACCAGACCTGCCCACAGCTCTATGTCAGGCAGGGGGAGCAATCCTCTCACGTCCAATTCTGGGACGGCACCGCATGGTCTGGAAGTTGAGAGGGAGAGACTGAGCAGTTTGGGTCTCCCAACTGTGGTTGTCTCTACAATTCAAAATGCACATGTCCCTCCACCTCCAGGACTTATACGACATGCTGGTGTGTGTTTGTGGACTGGTGCGAAGCCAGGGACCTCAATCCATACCTGCGCCCCCTAAAGGATATACTACAGTTCCTGCAGGACCTGTTTGACAGTGGTCATGCTGCATCCACTTTGGGGGTGTTTGCAGCAGCGATTACAGCAGGCCATGACAACTTTGATCACTTCACAGTCAGGAGCCACCCATTGGTTAAGTGTTTCCTACAGGGGACCCACAGGCTGCGGCCCCCTAAACATTGCTTCATCCCTCAGTGGGACCTTTAGACGGTTCAGGAGTGTCTAGCGGGTCCACATTTTGAGCTGCTGGTTCAGGCGGACTTGGGTTATTATATATTAAGACCGCACTCCTCTTGGCCCTGGCATCAGCCAAGAGAGTGGGGGATTTGTGTGCCTTGTCTGTACATCCTTCCTGCATGGCTGTCAGTGGCAACAAGGGTCATTGGAACCACGCCCCAATATGTCCCTCCAGCCTAATCACCTTCTCATTCAGATTGAGGGTCATTCCTCTAAGGGCTTTTATCCCTCCTCCTCATCCTGACAGGGAGAGGGAGCACCTCCACACTATGTGTCTTGTGTGGGCCCTCATGCTGTTATGTGGAAAGCTCAGGGGGCCCTTCTGTCTGCTTACTGGGTTTATGATGCAATCCACAAGAATTATGACGCAGTGGGTCACCCCACCCCAGCGGGCCTCAGGCGCACTCCGCTAGGGGCATTGCATCCTCTATGGCACTTTTCAGGGGTGTGTCAGTGGAGGACATCTGCTTGGCCGGCTCCTGGTCCCCCCACGTCGACCTTTGTGCAGTCATATCTCGGGGATATGAGTGCTGGTTTGTTGTCTCATTCAGTGCTTGATGCCTGGTCTGAAGCAGACTGAGGCATTGGTGAGTGTCCAGCGGTTCATTGTTTTTTTGCAGTACAGTACGAGACCCTCAGGCAGGTGGTACTTGACCATTGGATTACTGCTGTTTTTTGGTTGGGCTGGTGTTGGACTAGTGTCGATTTGGGCCCAGCTGGGAGTAAACTCATCTCTAATGGTCTCCGCCTTGGGTATGAACCAATAGTGAAGCCCCTTAGAGGGGAGAATACATACGACATAAAGAGAAGTTACCCTAGATGTAACTCCAGTTCTATGAGTACGTGCAAAGCCCTCTAACTGCAAGTCCAGCTAGTCCCAGTCTCTTGTTGCTGAGTTTCAAAGGGAGACGAGCAGCAGAGATGCTGGGGTTTTATAGGGGGCGGATGCTGTGTGGCTCTTACCTCCTGAATGGATGCTGAGTGTAGTCAAAGGACTGGAGTTACAGGAGGGTAACTACTATTTCCATTTTGTCAGTGTTGTCACCAGTGGATTACTGAAAGACCGCCGATCCAACCAACCTCATGACATCACGCCAAGACAATATGACTGTGTTGTTGTTTGACAATGTAAATTTTGAGAGTTCATTTCTTTTCTTACAGCTTTTATCAGTGTTAAGCGCAAGCTAATATTTCTGTGTGGAAAATCTTGTTGTAATTGTATTATTAGTAGGGAAATGATAATGATGTAGAGGAAGATATTTCTTAATTGTGCTCTTTTAGTAACACCCCTTCACCCCTTTTTTTGTGATTTGCGTGATTAGTTTGATGAAAATACAAGCAAGGCATAGGCACAGACAACGTTATTGAGCTGGTCAGAATATGGAATACAGCAAATGCTGGGCCAAAAGGTTGCCTACTTTCTCTGCAGGTGTTGTAACCTTAAATTCGGCCAGGTGCATTGATGCTGTCTTCTACAGTTTTCTTTTAGGTTTAGTGGATTTCACAGGTTTCTACTGTTAGGTTGGAATTCAACCTCTATCAGCACCTTTAGCCAGTGCACCATCTTCTCCTATCTCTACTCAGTCTCCATTATCACATCTGTCTATAACCACAATCTTTAGAGTGTCTAGTTTGCAGTAAATTTTTACAAGTGTGAAGTGTGTTGACCATGTCTGAAAGTCAAAAGTTATCTTCATCCTTAAAGTTGTTTTACTTTACTGGCAAACTTGTTTAAAGGTGAAAGTGATGGCACTGAAATAGGGACTTAAAATGCATAGCAATTAATTCATAGTGTGCTACTAAGTGGCTTATAGGAGAAAGAAATTATACATAGGCCTGTATGTTTGGATTACAGGCAGGGAACCTAAATTCTCTTATTTCCAGGTTTCATTACTGTCCAACAGCTTGTCTCAGGGTACCTTTTATACACCCTGGTTTGTGACTACACATGGCTGGGCATACAAAACTTCTTTACTGAGGTTTGAAAAACCCAATACTGTGGTGGTTGGTGGGTCTATGGTCATAAAAGAACACACTAGAAGTTAGCGGGCTAGTTAAGTTCCCCTTCCTGCACAGAGTGTCCAAAGAGTAAGATTCATATTTAAGCCATTTTTTTTTTTGGAATGATGTTATGTAATGTCCATGACAGGGGTGGGCATGTTAAAACATTTTGAAAATGGGTAAACAGTATAGAGATCAAATGTAGACAGATTAGAAGGGTAACTCAGATATTGATGAAATCATCATATGATAAAATGAGTAAGAGTGGATACTTAGTTAATATGACTGACGATTTGCAACGACAAATGGCTGGTCGTTTGATTAGTTCTTGTTTTAGCTGAAACCACGGAAGAAGAGGATGTCTGGGTCCTGGGGAGGAGAAGAGCAGGGTGCAGGTGAAGTCCAGAGGTACAGATGAACCACAGTGACAGCATGCAGGACGATGGCTCAATCACTCATTGGCTGCATCATGCTAACAACAGACTTCAAACAGCATGCAGAGGGGATGAAAAAGACACTCTGGTAGGGGAAAAAAAAGGAGCAAATATCTTGCAACATTATGTAGACAGAAAGCCATTAATAGATGAGGGCCCGGTAGAGATGGCGTGATAACAATGAGACACACATCTACAGACGGTATGAACATTTCCATCTCACCACAGCCCACTGAGAGCCCAAGCTGAGAGACAAGAGACCATGCTTGATGAGAACAGACTGCGCAGGTACAAAGAAAAACAATTTATCACCAGTCACATCAATACGTCTTCACAGTAAGAGACAATACTTGGTCTTAGAGAAAGGGAGGAATGAAGAAAATTGTTGCTATGGATTGACAGAAGACGGTGACGGAGGTACTGAACAAATACGCCTTAGGCAGTCCGAAGATAACGCTCCAAAAATAACACTCCAGTAAACCCTTCAGAAAGAGATAGGGTAATAAATCAAATGTCTCTCAGAGAAAAGAAAAACAATACAATTTAATCATTTTCATCAGTTTATAGACTTTGCATGAGAAGAAATGGGCACCACTGGAGTGCTGGTAAATACTGCAGGAGATCCTAAAAACCCCGGTCGACGTAGCCGTGACACAAAATTAGTCAGTCACTTGCCAGACGAAAGTTATCCTCACAGAGGGTTTATTTCCTCTATACAGTGAAATATGAGGAGTGGTAGGGATAGTGGGCAGCTGTCAACAAATAACACAGCTTTCCGCCACCATTGATCAATCACTCCCTTATCTGAGCCACAACAGTGCCAACCCGCTGGCTAGAGCTGACATTAATCCTAAATCTTCCAGTCAGCGCAGAGGAATGACAGGACACAATGTGGTGGTGGGAGTGAATGCTGATACAGGCTCTAACAAGGAAAGGTGCTGATGCTAATGAGTGTATCTGTGGGTCTTTAACGAGGCCGCCTCGTTTGGTGTCCTAATTTACAGTGAGCTGTGTCTCAGGGGTGCAGGATAATGAGCTGGCCTGGGATTTCCAGGGCAGTGGCTTGTGTA
>OMKZ01015043.1:9695-24712 GCA_900302535.1 Neoniphon sammara | reverse complement strand
AAATAGTTTTTAAGGACATCCAAACAAACAATCCCACGAGTTTCATTTACACCTCTATAATGCATTAAAGCTCTGCAGAACTGATCAGTTTGAGCAATGGTCCACAGTCTGTTTGCTGAGTGGACACCAGGTTTTATGTACAGTGAACAAGGAAAAGTGGTTCATACTCTAAATAGTAGTATGAATAATATGCAGAAAAGGCTTTATTATTTTGTAAAACTGTACATGATCATTATGTGTTGCCATTTTGTAAAGTAACAGAACACAGAGTTAACGTCCTCCCATAGGGAATATACAGCACTTCATACTGATATGTTTCATATTTACTTTGAGATCAATGCCCATCATCGCTTACCATCATCTGAAGTTGTCAGATACATTTATTTGAAAATTACAAGATCAGAGTTCCTTATGATCATGACTATGAATCTAATCAGTGTTTTCTTTCTTCTTTTTAGACCATTATTGTCTATCCTTGCAGTTACACTAGAAGCCCCTCTTAAAATCTAAAAATTCAGATAAAGGGAAACATCAAAATGATGTTATACTATAAATAGCAAATAAGGGACAATTTAAATCCAAGACCAAAGGGTCTTATACTAGAACTTTGTGGGAATAATGTCATTTCTTTGTAGACTCATAGACTTCAATGGTCCATGCGTAACATTTCAATAAATCAAGTTATCATCTTTGAAACAGATTTCGCAGATAAATTTTTAGAATTGTATTCAACCTATTTTATTGCTGTTTTTAACCGGCTGCTTCTCTCCCTGGCAGCAGAGCCAAAACACAGATATCAAATACAGGCCAAAACAGGCAAGAAAATCATAATGGTACGCCACAACTAAAAACACCACTAACAAGGTGGTGTATAACAATGTTTTTAAGATATTGCTGCAAGAAAATGTCTCTTTCCACCATGCAACATTTCTGTTGATGCTTTCCTGTCCTTTTGCTGCTGGAAGAGGTTCAACTATGGCTTGGAAATCTACTGTCTCTGCGTCTTCCAGATTGTCTTGAAGGCTGCTGGGGTGTTGATCTTCATCCACCGACTCACTGATGGACGGTAAGGGCGAAGGCAATTGTTTGGCTCTTCCTGTCGAAGGCCTTTTACCGAAACCTAGATCCTTGCTCCGTTCCCCGCTGGTCTGTGCAAGGCTTTGCTGCCCCTGAGCAGCCCTCAGACAGCGCATGTACAACTCCACCTCATCATCTGACAGAGACTCCGTGGACGCGTCGTCTTCGCTTGTTTGGTCACTTTCAGGTTCATCTGCTAAAATACCTGGCTCTCCCTCTGCAACAGTGGAGTCATCTCCCGATTGGTCACGTGGAGCGTCCCTGTTGCTTTGATTATCCTCTGTGTAGAGGTGAATTTCCTCTTCCCCTGTATTTTCTTCACCTACACCTTCATGCACATTGTTCACCGGTGTGGATAAATCACCACCAACGTCTGTTCTAACCTCAAAACCCCCCACTTCATCGTCATTCTCCTGTATCGCTGTGTCCTCTGCCCCTGCGACTTCAATCTCTGCCTCATCAACTAAAATTTCCTCCTTGGAATCAAGAATTTCCTCATACATGTTTTCCTCCTGTGCATTTACTTCATCATCCCACCCTACACCTGCTTCATCTTCTTCATATATATCCATGCCCATTTCTTCCTCTCCCTCCATCTCCTCCTCTTCTTCAATGTCTGCACCTTGAATATCTACCTCTTGCATTGCTATATCTTCTTCTTCCTCGAAATCACTCTCCAACTCTTCCTTCTCTTCTTCCTCAACAACAATCTCCTCTGCTATTTCCTCCTCTACTATCTTTTCCTTTTCAGCCTCTTCTTCTAATTCCATATTGACAACATCCTCCTCTTCCCCATCCAAAGTCTCCCCCATTTCTTCCTCTTCTATCTTTTCCTTCTCCTCTGGCCCTAAAGTATCTTCAGCCTCCTCTTCTTCCTCCTCTACAGCTGCAATCTCCACTATTTCTTGCTCTATTAGCTCTTGTTCCTCCTCTGTCATTTCTAACGCCATCTCTACCGTCTCGATCCCGGTGTCTTCTAACTGTTCAATCAGGTCTCCCTCTTTGTTCTCCACCTCTTCCCAGTCTTCCTCTTGCACGTTGTTGTCCTCACTTCCTTCTTTGTCTCTTAATACATCGTCTTCCTCTTCTTCAACCATCAATTCCCAACTTTTTTCCTCACTGAGTGCTCTTAGATTGACATTGTCCTGTTTTGTGACTATATTTTCAATTTCACTATGCTCTTCCTTTTCCTTTATTGGTACCTCCCTCAGAGCTTCTTCATCTTTGAACTGCGCAAACATGTCATTGTGTATGTGATAGCTACTCATCGTTGTTTTTGTCATTGGCTCAGCTACCTCCCCACCGTCCTCAATTTCAGATGAGTGCTTTGTTTCATCTCTATGTGAGTTGTCCATCACTTCATTTGCTTCTTTCACATTATCTGGCTTGTTTACAGACTCCAGTAACATCTTATCTGTTGTGTTGCTGGGATCCTTTTCCATGATGAGTTTTGGTTCCACGGTGTCAACAGAGGACACAGGAATATTTTTATCCCCAGAAGAGCTATTACCGTCTTCTGTTGTCATTGAATCATTTATACTGCTAGGATCCCAATCTTGCAGAGCGTCTATTGGTGTATTTTGTTTTGAACAAACATTGGTTGTAAATGCATTAGCTGTGCCAGTGTCGTCCTCTTTGTTGGACTCATGAACACACTGACAGTTAGCTGCTCCACCACTACTGGCCTGTTGGCCCATCTCAGCACTGACATGCACTGACACAATCTGAGAAAGTTGAGGCTGCAAAAAAGGGTCCTGTTGACTGGTTGTGTCTGCCTGTGTTTGTAAAACCAGTGCATCTGGTGGTATTTTAATTTGTGAGGATGTGTCTTCTGTTGGTTGAGCCTGTGCTGTTTCCTCTTCCTGAGATTTCCACGGCAGATTCAAACTCTCTCTGGGGATATGAGAGTTTGATATATCAGTGCTTGAAACATTTATCGTCTTCAGGTGCACCTTTACTTCCTCTGATGATTTCAGATCTTCAGGTGTATCTGTGCATCTTTGCTCTGACTCTTGAGTCTCAGCTGGATCCTGCACAATTTCTGCATGTCTGAAAAAAGCATGTACTGGCACACTTAAGCTAGTCTCTATTTTTTCAGCAAAAGGATGATTCAGAGCAGTATCTCTGGATTCTTGGTCTGATTCTTGAGTCTTCATTGCATCTCTTAGAATTTCAGCGTGGTTCTCACTCGCATCTGCTGAAACACTTGAGCTAGTCTGATTTCTTTGGGTGTGAGGACAATTTAGAGTTGTTGATGAGTCTGCCATATTTGGTCTTTCACTCACTGGAATTCCCCAATTCGCTAAGTTCTGACTTTCATTTCCTACTTTGCCAAACACCTGATGATAGAGCGGAGCCACTACAGTCCCAAATGAGAACCTGTTGGCCTGACTGACAGGGCCCTCAGCACTGTCTGCCAAACTGACTTTACTATCTGATTCACCTGCAGTGTTTATATTAGATTCATGATTCATGCCTTCCTTACTATGCATTTGACTCTGTCTGTTATCCTCGGCTGTTGAAACAGGCTTGTTGGTATTTTGGTGTCTTGTGGGAGCAGACTCATCATTTGAATGCAGTGAGTTGTTTGAGATATCCGTGGCGTCTTTCTCTCCCATTTTTAATGTGACTGAGTCAGCCAAGTTGAAGTTCTCGGATTTCTCTGACTTGTTGCTGGATGTGCTGTCCTGTGCTGGCGAGGTCTCAGAGGTTTTGCTGGATGTTGCCAAAGGCTCTGAAGCAAACTGAAAGCCTCCTGACTCGCTGTTCTTCTCAGGAATGGACTGTGTTTCTAAAATATTTGAGTGCATTTCCAGTGAATTTTCTCCTTGGGCTGCCCCTGAAAGTGATGCTTCACTTTCACTGTCACTGGGTTTTTCATCCCTATGAGCAAAGTAGTCCTTCACCCGTGCCAGACGCGCTGCCCTTCGCTGAGTTCTTTGGCTGTAGTTCCGGCTGTTCTCCATCTGTCCATCAACAAGAGAGGAACAGATTAATTTCAGCTTGCTCACACAATAGCTATGCTGTGTTAAGGAGCATGATATTTAAAGGTGCATGCCCTAAAGTATCATACTCAGATTAAATACTGTGCATGACTAAATGGTTTTTAATTTGCATTTTACATGACAAGACCATTATAAATATCAGATATCAGGATAGTGTGAGAGTAGCATGTGTGACATTCAAGGAGTGTAACGTTTGCTTATGCATTCAGCCACATCTCTCACAAAAATCCTAATTTAGTAACTACTTTGCATATATACATAACATATATATGTCTGCCTCAGATGAAAACTGCATTTGCTGAAGTGTCATTTACATGTAACCAGTACAGTATGTCACACTGGTTGTAGTCAGCGCTCTGGCACTGGTCATGTGACATTCTTTCATAAAGAGCACCAGGGGTCAGTTTAAGTCTCCTGTTCCTCCTGTACCTCACAGGTCTCAAACGCTTCACTCTTTGCATAGCTAATAATGCAACAGGTCTATACAAAGCAGAGGTTGTATTTGTATATACTGTTTGAGAAATGCTGTACAAACTACTGATTAATTTTCACCCACCAGTAATTTCTGATCTTCCTTTGGAGTTCCTGTTTGAGAATCAGAGATTTGCTTAACTTTAATAGTTTTGCCATCTTTTGATACACCTGAGGAGAAAAAATAAATGAATAAATAACAAGATATTTTTCATTTACCTTGAAGTTAGAGTACACTATTATAGCTATAATTATTTTTTCAATTAATTGCAGAAATAATCACCTGTTGAAACGTTTTCCTGTGATGGTGCAGTGTCCAATGATGACATGTTTTCCACAGTGGAGAAGTTCTGACTGTAAATTAATGAAATCATAATTGGTCAGATAAAAATATATTTTGTCTGTGTGTATCACATTTTACATGACTATCAGCAATCAACAAATCTATGATGCATGTGTGACACAAAGAATACTGTCATCAGTGCACAAGATTACAGTAAAATATCTTCTGTTCATCCTGTTGAACTCAACAGATACAGAACAACAGAAGAATTCATTCATTACAATTCACACAATATCTAACCAAATATCCGCACTGTACATTGGTCTAAATCACATCTCCCTTTAAGAGGGAATAGCATCATTAAGCACAGACTATGCCAACAAAACTATTGCAAGGCGCAGTGGTCATTTATATTAAAAAAAGAAAAGACACAGATGATGACGATATATGCATGTGGGAGGTATAATCTTGTCAAGTGGATTGTTCTTCTTTGATCAACATCCCATTTCCAAACAGGTCTTATTATTAACACAAACACATAGTCTCTCTTAAAACTTTTCTGTCAATTATCCTATCATACCAAGTTATGATGAGAGATACTGCTGAATGACTTATGTTATTCATGCAACAACAACATAGAAAATCATTCCAGTGACAATTTAGGCATTATACTGTAAATCTCTTGTGCATAATAAAATCCACCTAAATTAATTTGATATATTATGCTTTATCTTAACATACCAAAGTTAATATAATTCTTAAGGCAAGTAACCAAATTAACGTAGTCAAATGCTTCAATAACTACACCTATGATTAGACCAATATATTAGGTTCCTGCTACATCTAGCAGATATTGGTCTTTTATCTTATATCAGATACTGGCCAGTACTGTCATCTGCTTCCAGTATGATGGAGGTTCCTCCCTGACCACAGCTGCATTAAAATCTGTCTGAAAAACCTGCAACGAAATTTTGTTTTTGCACAATTATTGTATTCTGTTAATTATTTAATGTTATTTTGTTAGTTAATTTAAAATTAATTCAGTATTATTAAACTTAATTCCTAAGGATGTCACAGTTTCCCTGAACAAGGTTGGTCACCTGCCTTAAAGAGGTGCAAAACCCATGTAGAAAAATGTATTACATAGGGCTTCATTGCAGATTTTTGTTTCAATGGCTTTTCCACACTATTAAGAATAAAACTCTAAGGGAAACACTGAATACTTGAAAAATATTGCGTGAAAATTGTTAAATTAAAAGTATTGGCACAAAATCTTGGCTCTTAGCAACTTGAGTCAAAAAATATCAGTACCTTTATCGGCCTTCAGAAACCCAAGTCAGTGAAACCCGATCTACAATATCCTCACCTGACAGCCTTGAGACAGCTTTTCTTGTGCACATATTCTTTCTGTGGTTCCCCTTTCAGGTCTTTTACTCTCTGCTGACAGAACAAAACGTAGTTCCTGTTGTCATTGTTGGCCCAGAAAGTCCCAACAGGTGTCTCATACCGCACAGAGAAGTCTACTCTGGCCCCCTGCCCCTCAAACGGGGGCACCAGGGTGAGCTTAAATGAGAAACAGTCTGTCACGCCGTCACTAGAACCTGGGATGTACTCTGCCAGCAGGTCAAAATGGCTGGACCAAGCGTCCAAAGTAGTGCGAACATACACCATCTTATCGAAGGAGATGTTGAGAACACGGATCACTCCTTTCAGTATCGTGGTCCCGGGGAGTAACTCGATGGATTCCAGCTCCACTCTCTGCTCCTGAACTTTTTTGAACAGCTCTTCATGGGACAATGGAGGGGAGAACAGAAGAGATAGGCCAAATTCCTCTGTGTCTTTACCTTCACCCTCCAGAGAGTCATAGCCTTGCAGCTTGGGTAAATCCCATGAATCAAACTCCTTAACTCGCACCAAGCTGAGGCCCTTGGCGTCTGCAAAGGACACTCTCCTGGAGCCAGACGGGGGTGGCTCAGGCTCCGAGTCCTCATCAGAGACAGAGCTCCTTCTCCGTGGGAGAGGAGAACACTTAGGCCTGATGCCGATCACTACTTCACCCTCGTCATCATCCACGTCCAAGGAGCTGATGCCTGGTACCTCTAAGAGGTTACAGGCCCCAGAAGGTCTTAGTTCTCCCACAAACTCCATCAGGCTCTCTGTGAGAGAGTTAGTGGGAACTGTAGTGCTTCTGCTTCTGGCAACTGACATTCAACATGCTGTGACTTAACAGATGGAGTCGAGTTACAGATGACATTGTTGCAAGGGCCAACACTATAAATAGGCCAGAAGGGACCTAAACTATGTACAGTAGTCCGTGCTCAAGAGAAGACTAAGAAAATATCATCATGCCTCTTTGAGATGCTACATTTATATGTGAGATATTGTAATGAGAATTATCTATCTCCTACCTCAAGAATGTCTCAACACCTAAGAGGTTATTGGTTCTATTTATAACTTAATCCTTTCTCATATAATTGTTGTAATTATTCCCTAGAGAATTACAGTGCTGTTTCTACAACAAGCAACAAGCATGGCAACTGATTCATTATTTGTTGCTCTTGGCCAAAAGTGGGTTACATGAGGCTCAAAATAAAGCACTGCATATGATTCAGGTCCTCCAACATGATTCCACTGACCAACCACTGACTCTATGATGGTGCAATACTGATAAATTATCAGAACAACAGTGAAAACTTGATAGTGTGACTATGACAAATACAGTCTGCATGAGCTTATTCTGTTATCTGTTTTGAACTTAGTCCATATCAAGATTTATCTGCGGTTACCAGAATTATACAGTTTACAGTTATGGATTTTGTTTGCACTGTTTCCTCAGTGTTTATCTTGCATCTGTGAGAATGTGGTGTGCCCAGCCCAAGCCATGACAAAAAAAAAGTCTTAAGTCCTGCTGAGTAAATAAAATACATTTTTTAACTGTGAGTAACAGTAATGCGTCTTAACTGAAGAATGGTAAGCCCTCCCATGGTCTGGTTAGGAGTTGTATAAAAGCATGTAAAAACTATGACAAGTAAGACAACTTTTTCAGACATGCTCTCCAAAAGTAAAGGACTGAACTGCAAAGGCATGTGAGTTTTCACACAGATTGGATACATTCAACTGCAATGGCTCGGACGTGGATAATATTGGAATCTATGGTAAAAATAAGCAATAAATAACAAGAAAGGATACAAGGAAACAAGACAACATATGCAAGCAGCATTATGGAAGAGGAAAAGGCAGGATGTGAATTAACCAAGGTGACTAAGAAGGAAGAGGGAAGCAGAGAAACTTCTGCTGCACAAGAGAAGGATACAATGATGGCAGAAGCTGTCAGTATTTGTGAGAAGATCCACACCAAACCAGCCCTTTCTCAAGATAATATTTCCTCTCAGCCAAACCTCTCAGACAATCCCTCATCTGCGGAACAGTTTTCAAAGCCCGCACTCTCCTACATCGGCCTGATCGCCAAAGTCATCCTGTCCTCCCCCTCTCAGAAACTCAACCTGGCATCCATCTACAGAGCTATGGAGGAGCGGTTTCCCTACCTGAGGAGCCGGGGTGAAGGTTGGAGGAACAGCGTCCGGCACAACCTGTCCGTGAATGAGTGTTTTGTGAAGGTGAGCCGCTGTGAGGACGGCAGGGGCCATTACTGGGGCATTCACCCGGCTCACCTGAGAGACTTCCAGCAGGGGAACTTCAGGCAGTACAGGAAGGCCAGGGGGAGGAGGGAAAGGGAGCAGTATGGCAGCATGGAGGGCTGTCTGGCTGGGATAGGGACTAACTTCCTCCTGGGAAGCTTATGTGAGAACAGATCTGGGTCTTCGGACTGGGTGGAACCACAATGCCCCCTGCAGGAACCAAAGAGCTATCAGACCAGTTCTCTGGACTGGACAGAAGCTCCCCATCAGCCTTGGAGTTTCAACATGGGCTTGGCAGAGTTCCCAAGCAGAATGAGACGCTACTATTTTCTGGAGAGACTGCCTGACACCCATGACGGGGCTATAGTGGAGAGATGGCACCACAGTCAGTCCCTGACCCCAAGACTGCATTGTTGGGATGTGTATGACCCAACATCAAGAGGCATGGCAGAGTCCCATGACAGCATGTTCATGACAACGCCACTGCAACCGGTCTGTTTGCCCGGCTGTTGGTGTGCAGCTCCAGTCTTCAGAGAGCTGATTAAGCCTTTGCCCTACAAAGTCAACAACTTATATCACCACTGAACTCTTTTGAAACATTATGCGTCTGAACATTGCTCTTTTCTGTGAATATTATACTTAACAAATTTCCATGATTTTTCTCATGATACATCAGAAGGGCAGGTAAATAATAATCCAGTAGGTGGCAGAAAGTTACCTTGGTAACAAAATCTACAGTTGAATCATTAATTGCTTTCAGGCCTGCCATGCCTTAAAACACTTTGTACAATAATAGGCAGATGGTTGAAAAAGTGTATTTGGCCTATTTGCTTCACTGTTTCTTCTAAAAATGCATCTAAATGCCTGACAGTAATCGACAATTACATTTTGTATGTAGCTTCAGCTTCAGCACTAATCTGCACTACAGTTGTTTGGTGCATTCTAGCTATGCATTGTTATTTTGTAATTTTTAAACCATGAAAGTGACGACCATTGAAATTGTGAGACAAATATGCAAAAGCATTAAAGGATATATTCAGGGTTTTCGTGCCTTAACATTGTGACCTACTTACCTTCAGATGTGTGTCAGCACGTTCTCAGAACATTATAATTCCTGATAGGTGTGGTGACTGGCCTCTTTTCCTCCTCACCTTCCTTCATCATGTACTTGCACTCTGTATAACAGTTTTTGAAATAAACAGTTGCATAAAAGGAAAGCAGAAAAGAGAGTAACATGGATTAGTATTATACATTCACAAAAAAGACAAGAAAAGAAATAATGAAAAGTAATGAAGCAATAGGCAGCACAGAACAAAAACACAAAATGGTGATGTGGATGTTTGCTGTAAATATCCCTTCATTTTCAGCAAAGCTGCAGTGTTTCTCAGAAGTCATTTCAGGTATGTCGAGGTGGTTGTGGTGAACTTCTACACCCTAGGTTACACTGCATTTAACAATAGCCCAAAATTAGCCCAAACTTTTATTTATTTTAATAGATGTACTGATATGCTGTTCAAATAAAAGTGCAGGCAATACTGTAAATAGCTCTTTGATAATACTTTGACAGTTGGCTAGCGGCAGAGATCTTTTTGTTGTTAGTGTTGAAGACTTGTGGATATTTAGATACTGTGCATCTAAATAAAGGAACACAGGACTATACTTGTCTTTTTTTCAAACGAAAGCACCCTTTGTTTTAATCACAACAGAGTTTAAATCATGCCTGTTTTGAGCTTGAGAGGCATTTTATTTTCTAAACCATCCTTTGGGTTTTGTGTTGTTTTGTCTATTCATATCCACTAAGAGAAGTCAAAAATGTACCAAAATGTACACTTAATACAAAAAAATAGGAATGAGCACACACAAAATCCTACTGTGAATGATTTGTTAAGTTGATATTTTGTTTTGTTTGGTCATCATATTGCACTATGCATTACGTTCACATTTATACTTTTTTAAAATAGGAGTGCAGTGTAGAAGTGATATAATTATGTTTATAGTGGTTAATGAGTAATGCAAATTTGTATTATGGGTGACAAATGCAGTGAAATTTCATCACTGCAAATGTGGAGACAAATACCAGGTGAGCACTGTTTCTTATTTTTAGGTTACAACATGAGTACAATATAAGCTATATGTAATCTGTTGTAAATTGATCATTTTGAGTGTAAAATACTGTCTGTTTTTCTGTTTCTCATACCTCTGTAATCAGCTGCTGTTCTCAGTGTGTAATTCACTGACTGACACTGTGACTCCTCCCCCTCAGGTAGATACACACAACTCTATCAGTCCTCTCCCATCCTCACTCTAAACTGCATGACTTGGAGACATCAACACTGCCTGACTGCCCCGAGTAAATACACGGTTCATCTTTACGGTACGTGGGTTTCATTGTACTTTCCTGTGTAGAAAGACTGATTACATAGGTCGGAGAACTTTCTATTATGAGTGTGTCATCAAATTTCACTTGGGGGTTTTCTGGTAGATTTTTTGAAAAAGTTGAAACTCGCATATGTGCACAATCTGAGAGGTCATCAGTTGTATGTAATACTGTAAAACTATGGAATACTTTTCTTATATCTGCTATAGTTTCTACTTCATGCAATGCCAGGAAAAGTTCAGACGTATTTATGAGGCAAATGCACTTATTTACAGACCAAAGCTGCCATGCATCTGCATGTCCATTAGAAGTCACTGATCATATTGCTAATTATGTCAAGCTGGATCGATTTAACTAACATGGTGGTGATGTCAAAGCAGAAAAAATGCACGTTAAACATATCCAAAAACTTTTATATGTACAAAAATTTGATAAAATGAGTAGCCTATGGTTTAGTTCTGACATTTCATAACACACAGCACATAATTATTGTGCTTGAGTCTACAATTTATCGTGCTAATGATCCAGACATTTTTAAGCATTATTTTCCATTTTATCTGTATATATTACGCTGAATATGCTTTATTTGGTATTCAAACGCGCCATGCCCTTACAGTTTTCATGCACATGTACAAACTTCTTGCAGGAACATGATGAATTTACAATCCAGGCCCAGCTTTATCTACTCTGTGGTTCTATAAATTGCATCTGCAGTATTTTTTAAGGTTTGACGTCTTTGGGAAAATGCATTCTTCTTTCAGCTGTGTGACAGCCACTTGAGAGAGAAATATCATTGTTTTTACTACTCTTTTTCACACTTTGTATGTCCCATGGGCCAGCACCTCACTGAGCACGTCCACTTTCTTTCTATTTTATTAATTCTTGACATGTTTTCTTTTTGTTTTGTAATCAGCACTAATGCTGATCCGACACTGCTCTCTGAGTCTCACGGCTCACTGACTGTTTTCTTGTAGGACTTGAGCTGGAATGCCTGAGTCTCCTCTCAGTCCCACAGCAGCCCGTCAAACCCCAGCCAGCAGCTTCCTCAGTCTCACAGATAACGGCCCCAGAGAGAGACTAGCTAATGGGGACTCCTGCAGCGGAGTGAGCGCCGAAAACTGGCAGAGTCTCCAGCATAAACAGGTATCATCATCCTCCTCCTCATCTCGTCCTCCCCCTCATCCTCCTCTTCCCCCTGCGTCTCTTCCCTCCTCTTCATAAGCGGGAAATAGAACAGCGTTAGGTAAACAGATGTCAGGAGAAATACTGCACGTCAACTCCATATTGGACGTCCTCTGACAGGACACCGAACCCGGAGCCTGCAGCTCTGTTGACAGTGGCAGGGATTTCATATGAGATCTGATCTGAGTTGGGAGTTGACACGCAGAACTCTGTTTGTCCTTCATTATTAGTTTGCGAGTGAGAGCCAGGGAGGAATAATTGTCCACAGACCTAGGCCAAACAGATGCAAGTGAGAGGCAAATAAGCATGGCCCAACATAATTTTATGGTTGTCCGTTACAATTCCCTCCCTGGGAATCTTAATCTCAGGGATCAAGGAAACAACTGAGATAATGGACACATGGTCAGTGGCCCTTCCTTCAGACTGCTCGCTCTTCTTGTCAGTTTTGATTCTAGCTGGTTCTTTTTTATTCACTTTCAGAGCCTATATGTGGCCCTCAGCTTGTGAGCCTGCAGGATATTGTCAGAAATAAAGGAAAACATCATCACTTTGGTGGTGCTGCACCGATGTGAAGTGAATTTTTGAGCCTTTTTTGTCAATTTCTATTGACATCATGGTTATAAGTGTGATGTCAATGATGCTACTGATGCATCTTTGCCTGACTGCCAGTGTGTGACTCCATTCACACCTAAACTCTTTTGAAACACTACAAATAAAGATGGTGACGACTGTTTTTCTCTCATAACACAAGAGCCTGGCCTTCATCCCCACCGCGTTTCTTTTCTAATTGTAGTTTTCAATCCACAAGCCACAAATGGTCACCCAGTGGATTGAAAAGCATGATAATGAAGCCAGCTTTATGTCAATGTCTTCTTTACAAACAGATGCAATAGCAGATTCAAGATCTGGGTCTAAATGTAGGGCTAAATCACGCCTGGAAAAAAGCAACGGATATCGTTACAGAACCTGTAACAAAAAGAAAATCCTTTATGTTGGCATTTCTGCTGTTTTTAACTTTTCATCTAAAAAGTTGATCTCTGATTGATCATCGCAGCGGAAATCGTGGAAGTATTATCTCAAAGGACTGTGATGACGAAGACAACTAACTTGAGATCCCAGATGTGTTCTTTTTTCATTACATCCTGCAAGCAGCTACGATATTACTCCAGCACAGACACAAGAGTATTCTGAAACCTACCAAGAACTAAATCAATTCACAGCCCCTGCACATGCCTGTATATAGTGGTATACAGCAATTGAGATTTTATGGGGAGAGGGTTTCTCCAAAATGAGATATCCACCATTTGACAAAAAGTGACATGATTGGTCACAATATTAAGAGCATTTTAAAACAAACTGTAAATAGATTTTTCCCCCAATAATCAATCTGCAACAGACATGTTATTTGCATAGTACTGTTTGTGGTGTGTGTTATTCACATTGTCATCTGGCTTTTGTTATTCCTCGATGCAGTCTCAGACTAAATGGACTTGTTTGGAATAATTCGGTCATGGCAATTTCTACAGCCTCTATTGGTAGATGGAAAGAGACAACCATTCTGTTATTTGTCATTCAATCAGTAACAGTGCAGATCAGTTATTATTCTGTGAGTGTTTGCCTTTATTAATACCCATACACTTCTATTAGGAGTCACAACAAGCATGTAATTGTGTTGCTAATTAACTGGTCAACCTATCTCCCATCTCATTTAGGGTCAATGACACAATCTATCATGACGATGTTCACAAAAGGTTGACAGCACAGTGTTGTAATTGGATTGGAAGAATTCCCATTCGATGGTTATTACTGTTTAACACTTGACACTTGCCTTCTCTTGCACTCCTTCTTTCTCGCCCCTTTGCTTGGTGGATTGTAGTCAGTGTCTCTCATTTTTCCCCGCTCTCATTTGCAGCAGGTCTTCCTGGCTATGATGGCTCCTCAGCAGATGCAGCAGCTTCTGTCCCCCAGCCAGCTGCAGGCTCTGATCCACCAGAAGCAACAAGCCCTTCTGCTCCAGCAGGTATCAATAGATTGTTGCATTACAGTACACTGGACTGAACTTCTGCACACTGCAGCTTTTGTTATGCAGACATCTCTTGGAGGCAGAGCCCACTAGTTCAGTTAAAAGTAAGTCAGACTAAAACACAGTGAAAGGGCCAAGAGGTGAAAGGACAAGCCACTAATAGGACACCTTGTCCTCTTGCTACAAAATGAAAAAAACAAAAACAAAACTATTTAGGTTATGTTACAGTTTTATCAAGGTTAGCTAGCTAGGTGACCTTCTAAGTTCAAACTAGCCATACTAGCCATTAAGATGGTTAGCTTGACTTTTAACTTAATAAGATCATTCTTATAAATTAAAAAAAAAAAGTCATTTCCATTTATATTTTCCATTTCTATTTTAACCAGATTTCCTTTGTTGCAATTCAGATTCCACAGGTCTGAAAACATTGTGGTTCTTTGACTCTGCCCCTTAAGGTTTAGCTGAATCTTTATGCTAGCTCTGCCTCTGAAAAAATGTCAAACAACTAAAACTACAAGCTGTAGCACCTCAGTGTTCTCTTGCCCCATGGTTCCCAAATGTTATTTTCTGGTTTTAGGGCAAAATTGCAGACAGACAAGTTGATACAAGTGTTAATGCTTTAAGGGGGGCGATAGCAGCCTAGTAGAGGGAGAGTAAAACCTCTCATCACAAAAGTAATTCCTAAAAGTTATCTCACCGTCCTGTCTACAAATGAAATAATAATTAAAGTATACTGTGCAGTACAGGACAAGTTGTTACTAGCAAAAAAAAACAAACAAACAAACAAAAAAAAAAAAACATATTCCTTGGCTCCGATTTCTTTATCTAGCACTTCTCTCTCATCAACAAAGATTCAAGGGGCATAGAAATATTTTTTACTTGTACTGTCCTGGTGTTGCTGGTGTGATCATGATTCAGAATTTTTTTTTTTTTTTTTTTTTTTTTTTTTTGTTTCCTCTCT